>VXAV01006697.1:3543-26238 GCA_013399715.1 Alectura lathami | reverse complement strand
CCTGCGCCCGGGAGCAGGCCCCGGGGAGCCGGACCAGACCGGTGCAGGGTCGGGGGTCGGGGTCGAGAAGGGCAGGGGGCTGCGGCCGGGGTGGGGGCAGAGGTGGGGGCATCTGTAACATGCCTGTGCACGGGCCGTGCATCCGTGTGCATGGGCTGTGCGTTCGTGTGCATGGACCGTGTGTGTGTGCACCAGGGCTGCTGGTGCCTGCACACACTTGCGTGTGCCTGCGTGTGTGCAGCTGTGTCCGTGCTCGCGTACGTGCGTGCCTGGGTGTGCATGTGTGTCTGTGTTTGGGTGCGTGTCTGTGTTTGTGTACTGGTGTGTACCCTGGCATATGTGTGTTTGGATGTGTCTGTGTTGGTGTTTCTCCGTGTGGGGGTGTTTGGATGCATCTCCATGGGTATCTCCCTGCGTGCATCTCTGCATCGGGGTTTGCACATCTCCATGCGGGTACACAAATGTGTGTGTCCGTGTGCGAGGCTGCGGGGGTGTATCCGTGTGCCTGTGTACGTGTGTAGCTCCAGGAGTAGCTGCTCTGTGCGTTTTAACTGCTCCGTTGAGGCGTTTCACCCGGGAGTGAATTATTCATGGTGCTGATGCAGCCGCAGGTTTCAGGCCTGGCGCGTGGGGGCTGAGGAGCTGACAGGGGCCGGTGGCTGTCCCTGGGCATGGGCACAGCCCTCAGGGAGCACCCGGTGGTGCCAGGTCACTGGGCCACGTCACGCGGCCCCATCCCACCGTGCCCAAGTTCCCTCCTCCCAGCGCTCCCCCAGTGTGGGCACCCCCTGGCCCTGGTGCCATGCAGGGCTGGCACGGTGTCCCCTGTCCCTGGCTGTGCAGGGATGTTTCTACCTGAGCAGCGTGGTGTCCTCCGTGTCCTGGTGCTGAGCAGGGCTGGCACAGCATCCCCTGTGTCCCCAGTGCTGTGCAGGGCTGGCACGGTGGCCCTCATGTCCCCAGTGCCACTGTTGCTCTCACTGCTGAGGGTCTGCGCAGGGAGCGAACGAGCTCCAGCTGTGAGCCTCATCGCACTTCAGGTGCTGCCGTTTCCGTGGCCTCCATGCGTCATGCGGGAATGGTGACAGCGTGTGGCCCGTGGCACTGTCCCCACGCACCCCTCTCAAGCCCCGCTGGCTGGACGCACAGCTGTTGTTGCTGTGGCAACGGCCAGCGGTGCCGGTGCCGGAGTGCCACCAACTCCTCCCGCATCACATCCGTCACTTCCCAGCCCTGCTCTGCTGCGTCTCCCGCTGCAGAGCCCATGGGTTGGGATGGCTGTGGGGGCACGCAGTGCTCTCTGCTCTGGGCTCACAGGAAAGGGACAAGGGGCATTCTGCAAGGCCGAGCCCCACTGGCCAAGCACTGTGGAGATTCCCGCCCCGTGCACGTCTCCAGCTCTGCCAGAGCCAACGGTGCCTTGGCTCCTGTTCCCCACGGGACCCGACCCACTGTGTCATGCTCCTGGCGTGAGGCACGGGGGCAGCCCCAGCAGTGGGGCTGGGGGAGCGGCATGCAGCACGGGCTGGGGGGCACAGAGCAGCCGGGTGTCCCCATGTCCCCCTGTCCCCTCCATGTGCGGCTCCCACACGTGCCTCCGGTGCTCCCTGCGCTCTTCGGCACCAGGAAGATTTGTAACTCTAGCTCTGTTATCTGGATAATATCCTATTCATGTGGGGTTTAATAAATGAGATTTTAAAAATCCCTGCGTGAATTAACACGAGTTGCTATGGCGACGTGGGGCCCAATTTAGCAGAGCAGAGTAAGAGTTTGTGGGGCCCGTGCCGGCCGCAGCGCGCACCGTGCTCGCTTCCCGGGCATCCATAATTGATGAGGTTGTCTGAAAGTTACGCAAATCAGATGCAGGGATTTGGCAGAGAACTGTTTCCCTCCCTGTCCCCTCCTCCCCGGTGCTACCTCGAAGAATTGTAGTGACTTGGCGTTTTCGCCTCGGTTCCCCAGCATGGGCACTGTGGGATGGGATGGGGACCCCAGGGGTCTGTGCGTGGTGCTGTGTCCCTGTCCTGGGGTGCTGGGCAGCAGGATACCGGGCTGCGCTGTGCTGGTGCTGGGGACCCTCAGCGGTGGCATTTCGGGACAGGTGGGCTCCTTCTCTGTGAGGCTGCTCCTGGCTCCCCCGCTTTGGAAATGGCTTCCGTATGGCCTCCGCCTGGAGCTGTGGAATGGGCCCCTCTGCCCCAGCTTCTCCCGCCTGCTGGGCTGGGGGCTTTGCAAAGCACTCCCAGACGCAGCAGGTTTGTGCAGCAAAGATGGCCCAGCTCATGTCCTCATGCACTCTGGGTCCCTCTCTCCGGGACGCCTGGGTCCGAGCGACCCACGCTGCCTGGCTGGGCTCAGGAGCTGGGCACAGGGCTCGGCACCGCCTGCAGCCCCCTGCCAGGGAGCCCAGCGCAGCCAGATCCCGCTGCCCTGGGGCACAGGCAGCTCTCTCCATGTTGCCACCTGGGCTCCGCACCATGCCCTGCATGTCACCAGTGGGAGCCCTGTCGTCTGGGGAATTATCCCAGCCTTGTCCCTGCTGCTGTGTGGGAAGAGAGTCTGGCTGTGCTCGGGGAGGAAATCCAGCCCCACGCACTCCGTGCTGCCCTGTGGCTGCATCCTGCCACGCTGCTCCCAGCTCGGGGCTGTGCGTTGTGGGCAGAGCCTGCTGTGGGTGAAGCCGCCGGGGCAGGAGCCAGGCAGGTCCATGGAGGCTGGTGCACGGGGCAGCAGCGTGGGCAGATGCTGGGAGCAAGAGGCAGCCCGGGGCTCAGCGAGCGCCCCGAGGCTCCCCACTCTTTGGGCACTGCCATCCTGTGGGGCTGGGATGTGAGCGGAGCCACAGCTCCAGGCGGGAATGCTGCTTCGCCTGGGGTCAGCAGGTGGCAGCCCAGGGTTGGAAGGCAGGAGCTGGGCCCCTCGGGGGACACAGGGTCCCCAGCAGGGCCCTGCCCTGCCAGGGTCCCCAGGACGCAACCCTCACTGGTGCCCTCCTGCCCTCCAGTGCATCGTCCTGCGTGGCAGCCAGTTAATTCTGTTTTTTTTTTTTTTTTGCCTGCATTTGATTGCATTAATAATCTCCTCTGATAACAGTATTTAATAAAACCAGGCTAATATGGCGCAGTTAGGAAATGTCTTTGACATTTTACAATTCAATTTCCATGCAGTAAAAGGCAGGGCAGCTGCAAATCCAATTGTGGTGCAGTGCACAGGGCACGCGTGGCTGGCAGCTGCCAGAGATGCCCGATTCCCCTCAGCCCTCCGGCAAGGCAGGAAACTTCTCCTGCTAAGGGCTCCTGCTGCCGCCGCGCAGCCCCTGCATGCTGCGGGGACAGCCCACACGGGACGCGGCCGCAGCACCCCACGGGTGCCATGCAGGGAGCTCGGGCAGCACCGCGGCAGCTGGTCCGAGTGCCCCAGAGACGGGCTGCAAGCCTCCATCGGCCGCTGCTCCCGCTGCTCCTCGGCACGGGTTAAGGGCTGAAACACCACGGGGAGATGCCTGCGCACAGGGCCCGAGGGGCCGAGGTGGCTCCCGCTGCTGCTGTGCTTAACGAGGCGTCAGTGCTTCCCTTATAAACTTCTTTTCGGGGTTTATAACCCGCGTGTGAAACCTCGCTCGGAGCAGGGACTTGGCAGCCGGGAGCACGCCGACGTGCGCCAAGTTTCCTTCCAGAGGGGGATTATTACTCAGCCTGGGGTGACATGTATTTATTTTACATTTTCTTGCATCTCTCTGGCTGGGCCGAAGCTGCCGGCACGAGCCCTCCCCTTCCCTTCTTCTCCTGTTTTGGGGCCAGCTGCAGGGCCTGGGCAGCAGGGAATGTGGGCCAGCAGCCCCGCTCCCAGCCCCAGGCTGCCTCGCTGGCCTGGATTTCCTGGCGGCCCCGAATTCACCTGGTTTGACACCAATTAGCCCTTTGTGGAGGGCGGTCCCTCGTGCCGGGGCTCTCGGGGTGGTTCCCTCGCGGGGATCTCGCTGGTGGCCACGCTGTGCCGGCGGTGCCACCGCGCTCCCTGGGGCTGCCGATGCTCAGTGATGGGGCGAAACCCTGGGAACGGCCGGGACCAGGCTGTGCGCGAGGCTGCTGGTGTCGCAGGGGGCTCAGCGTCCCGGTGGTGCCACGGGGAGCTCAGGGTCCTGGCAGCACGGCAGGGGGGTGGGCGTCCCAGTGGTGCCGCGGGGCCGGGTGCAGCAGCCCCAGCTCCCCCTCTGCAGCCGCCCTGCGGTTTCCCGTAGCCAGCCTGGCGTCTGGCTCTCTCCTGCTCTGGCTGCGCTGCCTTTAACCCTTCCCTTCCCCTTCCAGCTGCCGAGAAGGGCCGCAATCCCCTCTGTGTCTCGGTGCACCCAGGTGCCACCAGCCCCCCCTGCTCCTCTGGAGGCTGCGTGTGCGATGCCCGTGGGTGTGGCTGCGTGGTGCTGGGGCCCGGTGGGTGCCGACACGGCGGAAGCCCAGTGCTGTGCTGAGGGGTCCTTGGCGGAAGCCTGGTCCCAGCATGTGGGAGCTAAAGGGTGGGTGGTGTAGGGACAGCACGGCTGCAGGGTGACGCTCGGGGCTGAGATGCTGTTCCTGCCGGTGTGGGTGTCGGGAGCAGCAGCGTGTGCCCCAGGGGCCGGTGCTGCTGCCCCTCCTGCTGAGCGCTCTGCGCCTCCATAGCCGTGCAGGGCAGCTAAAGGTGCCTTTCACAGATCTTCAGAGCACCATCGGGAGAGCATTAAGGAATGGATGTGCTGATATTTAATGGCTGGGCTGTATTACTGCTGGGCCAGGCTCCTGCAGGCAAGGAAAAGAGCTTGGGAATCAAAACCTGCTCGTGCTCTGCTCAGATCCTGCTGCCCTGTGGCTCTGTCCTGGCTTTGTCCCGTTGATCCAGACAAGTGTGCCAGGAGGTTGGGCCGGGCTGGGCTGGTCACCGAGCCCATGCACAGCACCAGCACCCACCTTTGCCCCTGTCACTGTCCCATCCCACAGCAGGGACATGTGCAGGATTTGCTTTCCCTGCCCCTCTCGCCCCGAGGGCCGCAGGCCAGCACCGTCTGCCTGGACAGGAGCAACGCCGCTGCCCAGCTGGCTCCTTGTGCCAGGCTGAGAGGGATCTTTAAGCTGTAATGAAATGTTAATAGTATTTTCCAACCCAATACCGGAGTAGAAAATGAGGTGTTTAACACCGGGCTCTGCAGCGACAGGAGCAATCAGCCTGAAAAATGGGAAGCTGGGGACGCAGTGCCGGCTTCGGCACAGCCTGTGGCGCGGTGACGGATGGGTGCTGTGCGCGGTGCACAGCCAGGGGAGCGTGGGGCTGCACAGAGCGGCTGGCAAGTGCCTGCTTGACCACGTCTCCTTGGGCCCTGCCAGCAAGGTCACTGTGGCTGCGTGGTGAGAGCAGGCCCTTACCGTGGGGTGGTGGTGGGGACGCTGTGCCCTGGGTGCTGTGACCCCAGCGCTGTGCCCTGCGAGGGCTCAGACAGAGCAGGCTGGGGTCAGCGGGCAGCCACCACCATGGGCGCTGCCTTTCTGAGCACTGTGCCTGTGGCTGGCTGCTCTGTGCTGGCTCTGCTCTGCACGCCTGTGCGCTGCATGTGTGTGCGTGCACGTGCCCGTGTGCGCCCGTATGCGTGCATCCACGTGCACGCACGTGCCCATCAGCATCCATGTGCATGCACCATGTACCCCTGTGCGTCCGAGGGCATCCCTCTGTACTGTGTGCACCGTGTGCATGCCTCTGCCCCTGTGCAGCCATGTGTTCCGTGTGCCTGTGGCCATCTCTGCCGGCCGCACTGGCACTGCCTCCTCCCCGGGCTGGCGTGGGGCTCAGCGCTGGGGCCGGCTCTCGGCAGCAGCAGCCGCCAGCTGATCCCTTCCAGATGTGGCTGGCGGGGGCCCGGCTCGCGCCGCCTCCTCGCCGAGGCCCATGTAGGTCTCAGTCTGTTGCTGCCGGAGCCGCTGGAGCACACAAAGCAGCACCTGCCCGGCTCCTGCATTGCAGCTGGGCTGTTTATGGCGTGCTCCTCGCGGCTCTGTGCTGCTCGTCAGCAGCTCTTCTTCCGGCTGTATCTGCTCCAGCGTTTGCAGACCCTGCGGATCTCTCATTAAGCCCTCGCTGCCTGGCTCCTCAGCAGCACGCGCTGCTGTGGGGACGCTGGGGGCACTGGGAGCAGTGCTGCGAGCCCTGCCCTTCCCCTGCAGCACAGCGAGGCTGCCGGCAGAAGCGTGCCCCTGCTGCATGCCCCAGCTGCGGGTCCCCACGCTGCGTGGTGGGCACGGAGCAGTCAGCAGCGCGAGGCAGGTGAGGGTCTGGGGGAAGGTGGGGGGACAGGGACAGGGATGGGGCCAGGCAGGACCGCGTCTGCCCCATGCAGTGCCAGCACCTTTCCCCTCTCTGCTTCTCCCTCCCTGACCCGCGCGTGCCCTGCAGTCCCGTGCTGCACGCAGCCTCAGCGTGTTGGCGCTGCCTCCTTCCAGCCGGTGTGATTACTGAAAATTACCTGTTTAACGTCGCCCTGAAGCTGGGAGAATGGATTTCAATTAAGGCTCCGTGAAAACGGCACCAGCAGGGATTTGAGCGGAGCTGGGGGTGGGCGTGCGGCTGGCGCGGGGCTGGCGGTGCTGAGCCCTGTGCCCCCCCGTGGCACGCGGTGCCGGTGCCACCTCCCTGCCGCCGTCCCCATGGCCCCAGCTGTGTGGGGTGACTGGGGGTGACTGGGAATGACGGTGTTGCTGGAGGCAAGTTGCTCCCTGGCAGCGTGTGGCGGAGGTCGGGTAAGGATACAGGCTGGTGATGCTCACGGAGCCACTGGTGAGTGCTGCTGCCCTGGCACGGTGCTGGTGGGAACCACGGGGTCTCACGTAAGGACCCAGGTTCTATCGGGGCCCACAGTCAGGGTGGCTGTATCTGGCCCCAGCCCTTTACCAGCCTGGCTCTGTGCTGTTTGCACCCGCGTTCCCTGTCGCCCGTCTCTCCCTGCGTTCTGTCCTCCGCCGCTGGTGCCATCCCTGCCTGGCCTGGCAGCCTGGAGGGACAGCCCGTCCTTCCTCCCTTTTGGTTCTGAAAGTTTCCTTTTCATAAAAAAATACAAAGGAGTCCCCGCTGCCTCTTGAAAGCTGCATTTAAGTTGCTTCATTCTGGCCCCAGGGGACAGCCCTGCGCTGCTGCAGCACCGTGACTCAGGCTGCCACGGCCTATTGATTTTGAAGTGCAGATTTCTCGGCTCCCCGGGGAAGGCTCCGCTCGACGGCCGGGGCATCCGGAGCAATCAGCGCCTGTGGCCAGGGCGGCCCCGGCCTGGCCCTGGGCCTCACCCCGGAGCTGCTTTTCCCCAGAGAGAGCCCTGCTGCACCCCGCCATGCTGCAGCCACCACAGCCCTCCTGCACCCTGCGCCTTGTCCCTGCTGTGCCGCTGCACCACGGTGAGCGTGGGATCGTGACATCACGGTGGAGCACCCAGGGGTTTGGGGAGCAGTTTGTGATGGGCAGTGGGTGCCCAGCTGTGGATGCCCAGCTGTGGATGTCCAGCTGTGACGGGCAGTCATCCGGCTGCGATGGGCACTGGGGTGTCCAGCTGTGCTGGACAGTTGCTCCAGCTGTGGCAAGCAGTGGATGTGCAGCTGTGCAGGGCAGTTGTTATCCAGCCGCGGGGGCACCAAGGATCCAGCTGCAATGGGTCCATCCCAGCCTTGCCACCTCTTTGCCCCCAGGCAACCCCTTCCCGCGCAGCTAGCGCGCAGCCCTGCTACAATCGCACCTCGCCAGCGGCCCGCCAGCTCCCAGTGCATTATTTATACAGTCAACATTGATCTGAAGACGATAATGGCTTCATTAGCATCTCAGCATAGCGCGGGGCTCGGTGCTTGGCGCGACCTTGGCTGCAGGAGTACAAGCGCTTTGCTGTCGGACAGCAGCAAGGAGCAGCTCCCCCCCTGGGCACAGCCTCCATCACCCCAATTCTCGCCAGACGCAGCCCTGGCACCCCTGTGAGGTCCCCACGGGCACAGCATGGCCACACTCTCTGCCCATGCGCGCGCCCGTGGGGACCCAGTGACACAGAGCAAATAGGACTGCTCTTGCCAGGGCTCCTCGTGCAATGCAAGCTTTCAGCGCCCGTTGTTTGCGTGGCACTCGTCAGCAAGGATATAATTAAGAGCAGCTATTTTGGATGCTTCCTTTATCTGGCAGCGCACAGTGATGTTGCTGCAGGATCCCCCCGCACCCTCTGAAATCAGCGCTGTGCTCCTCGGGCGGGGACGCGGTGCCTGTGGGATGTGGCCAGGCTGGGGGTGGATGCGCACATGGAGCGGTGGGCACCCTGCGGGGTCACCCCATCACCCCTGGCTCATTAGCGGCCGGTGAGCCGGGGAAGCAGAGGGGGCATCCCCGTCTTTCCCCTCATTAAGTGATGTTGATTTAGCAGAGGTTGGAGCCATCTGCTTGGTGCAGGCGCCCGCTCCCCACGAGCTGGCGCGCCGGGGCCACCCAGCCTCGCCTGGAGGGAGCGGGCACCCGGGCGCTGCGGTGCCAGCGCTGCCACGTTCAATGTGCCTTGGCAGTGGGGGCAGTGGGGACCCCTGGGGCCTCAGTGGGAACCAATGGTGCTGGCACTGAGCTGGCTGCAAATGCAGAGAGTGGAAGCCCCCAAGCTGGGCTGCACCCAGACCCCCACGGTGTCTGATGCAGGGGCTGGAGCAGGCAGGCGTGGGGCTCCCTGTGGCAGCACCGGGGTGCCCAGAGCAGCAGCCAGGCTCGGCACCGGGGTCCAGCCAGCACGTGGCAGGGTGCTGGGGCTGGGCAGCACAGCTCGCCCCGCACGCCCAGCCCTGCACATGCAGCCGCTCGTGCTGCGCTCGTCGTGTCCTGCCCTGCAGGAGCGCGTGGGGTGGGAGGATAGGGCTGGTCCCTGCGCGCCGGGCTCTGAATCCAAGCGTGCATTTAGCTACTGTGATCCCGTCGTTTAAGTAAAGGCATTTATGAGAGTAGTAGCTGGGATTAGCTCCCCGAGGCGGTGTTTACACGCAGCAGACTCTGTTTATAGTCGGTGTCTATGGCAGATGTCTGCGTCTCTCTGTGTGCACAGCAATCTCTGGCTGGGGATGGTCTGGCCCTGCCGGGGCTTGCTGGATCCCAGGAGCAACGAGGTTCTCTCTCCTGGTGCTGCTGATCCGGTCCTGCCCTGCCTGCGCTGCCAGGCCCCTTGGGACACTGCGGGGTGCATGGACACCAGCTGCTGGGCCATGGGGCGGGGGTGCAAGGGGAGCTGGGCGCAGGGAGCTCTGTGCTCCCGTGTGGCACAACCATCATCAGGACAGTCCACGGGGACACTGGGGTGTCCTATGACAGGGATGGGGTCCAGCTGATCTGAGCAAGGACCCAGCACTGGGAGTGCCACTGTCCCTCTGTGCTGCAACACGATGTAATGGCTCCGGTCTCTGCAGCACGTGGGCAGGGCAGGGTGCAGGGCTCAGCGCTGGCGGGTGCACGGTCCTCTCTGTCACAGCTCAGGTGACAGCCAGGGACACGCTGTGCAGGTGGGATGCCAGGGAGGTGGCAGCAGGCTCGGCGGCTGTGCAGAAGCTGTGCTCTGCTCCCTGTCTACCCATCACCAGTTGTGTTCGGTGTTTTTAACTGGCAGTGCTCTCGCACCTTCCCCTATCCCTTGTTTCTTTGGAGTTTCCCTGGTTCTTCTGTACATGAGCTCTCTCATGTCTCGCCCCCCTCCAAGCAGGTTGCATGTCCCACACCATGGCTGAGACTGCCCAGGGCTGCCATGCTGGCGACGTGTTTGGGGTGCCTGTCCTGCACCCTGGGGTGCCCGTTCCGTTCCCATGTGCACGCACGCTGCCCCCCAGGCTCCTGGGAGCAGCGAGCACCCAGCTGCACTCTCACTACAGTGCTACACTTCTGGCGCTGCTCTGCCATGCCCCGTGCCAGGGTGTGCCATCAGCCAGATCCCGGACCGGGAGCAGGGCAGCATCAGTGCTGGGCAAGCAGGCTGCTTCATTGCAGGAGGGGCTTAGGTGGGGAGCGACGGGGCCGTGTGGCCTCAAGGGTTCTGCTCATGGCCCCTTGGGAGCCTTAGTGGTGCTGGCTGGCGTGGTGCCGCTGCCTGCCCTGCCGTGCCCTGCCCTGTGCTGGTGCAGGTCTCTCATCCGCCCTGGCACAGGCGCGGGGCTGATTCTCGGCCGGTGATGGAGCCGCGCCGGCTCTTGCCATCTGGGGCCGTGGCGGGGCCGCGGGGGTGCCAGCCGCCGTCCGTGCGAGCCGTCTCTGCCGCCGCCTGCACCTCACCACGCCAGCGGGCACCTGGCAGCCCACGGCACCCCAAGGGGCTGCTCCGCGGGAGGCGTGGGACCCCCCTGCTTCTCCCTCCTGCGACACCAGTGGCTGCTCCAAGGCCCATCTGAGGACATCATCCCACCAGCGTGAGCTGTGTCCCAGCTGTGTTCGAAGCCGAGAAGCGGCGCTGGGGCCCCTGCTCGCTGCAGCCCGGCCGAGGCGAGGCGGCTGCAGCCGGGATCGCAGCGTGCATGGCCGCTGCCAGGGTTTTAACGAAAGTCAAACCGCTGCGCGGCTGGAAGTCACTGACTAAGCACTTGGCACGAGCATTTATTGAAGTGCTAAACAGATTTTGGCAGCAGCAGCCTCTTCTGCAGGTGCAGAGAGAAGAGTTGCTCTGCGATGGTTTATTCAGCATTCGGCCAGCGCTGGTTTGGCCGGAGCTGGGGGCTGCCGTGGGCGCAGCCTGGGCACCGCGTCGCGCTGCCCCGCGTGGGGACACAGCCGCTGTGCTGTCCCCATGTGCTGCAGCAGCAGCCCCCAGGCTGAGTGGGGACAGAGGTGACAACATCCAGTCCCCCTGCACCACCAACGCTGCTCCTGCCTGCCTGCAGCTGGAGGGATGAGCTGCTGCATCCTCAGGGAACTGTGTCCCTGATTTGGTTTTAAAGAAGGCACTTTGGGTCTTAATAGTAGATAATTAGAAGCTGCTGGCTGGGAAATTAGCCCATGTCAGTCCCAGCTGGGATTGCAAAGTGGGTGCCCGGGGATCAGCGTCACTACTGCACCCCATGATGCTCATCCCCAGGCGCTGCCCAGGGGAAGCCCCTCGCTGGGAGCAGCCCGTGGGAGAGGGCAGGCACTGCAGACCCGCTGCCACCCGTCTGTCCGTCCGTCCATCTGTCCTGCGAGTGGGGCCCAGCACGGGGCCAGGGCTGAAGACTGGAGCCAGTGTTGAGCGCGGGGCCGCTGTTGCGCCCGCGCCAGCCCGCTGCCTTTGTCCGCCGGCGATTTGCATCTCGGAGGGAGGCTCGGCCCCTCTCCTGGGAGCAGCTCATTGGGGCGGCAGCGGGCAGCGGAAGCGGCCCTGGGCACCTCTCCACCGGCCCTGAATGGCACCTTTGTTGGGGAGCCTGGCGGCAGCCCTGGCCTGGCAGACGCCCGCTCGGCCCCACTGCCGGGGGCTCTGCTGCAACGGGGATGGGACACGGGGGCTGCCACGTCCCTGGGGTCCGGCTGCACCCACAGTGGGGTGTTGCTGGAGAGCTTCATTACTGTGCTAAAGAACATGTGCTGCAAGTGCAAAAGAGGCATGCTCTAAAGGTGTGTTTGCTGAGAGGAGGGCAAGTGGTGTGGACAGGCTGCTGGGGTGCGTCAGGGACCTGCTGCGGTGCCACGGGGACCCTGCGGTGCCCCTGCCCCTCCCGCAGCCAACCCCTCACTGTGTGCCAGGAGGAGAGGCTGGGCACCTGACGGATGGAGGCTGGTTGTTATTCAGAAGACATTCTCCTTATCTATCATCCACCGGCCCGGGGCTGCGCTGTTGTTAGCAAATGTACGGCTTGTTGGGCTGTCTGGTGGCTGACGGAGCGCAGGAGGCAGCCGGAGCGCGCAGAGCCTGCATGGGCAGGGAGAAACTTCTCCCACCGCCCAGCACCGTCGGCCATATGTGTCCCTTTGCAGGGACAGCTCCTGCCCACCCCACAGGGAGGGGGCGGGTGGCTGGGACAGAGCTGTGGGGCTCGTGTGGGTCAGCACCGGGCACAGCCTGGGCCGTGGGCAGGGATGGCAGAGCCTGGTCCCCGTCCCCAGGTGCCTCATCTGCATGCGCCAGGCCCGTCTGCACCACACGGACTGGGATTTAAAATTCAATCAGGGCTTTACGTGCTTGGAGTTGCTTTGGCTGCTCAGGCACCAAATTTACCTGCTCATGATCCCTGCTGCTGTGCTGAGACCAGTCCCGTGCTGCAGGGATGGGATAGGGCAGGGGCTGGGGGCACCACGCTGCTCCAAGTGCAGGGGTACAGCCCCCCCAGCCCCAATCCTGCGCAGCAGCCCCTGAAGGCAGTTGATGGGTGCTGGGACCCCCCAGTGCCTGGAGCAGGGTGTCCTAGCAGGGCTGGGGACCCCGCTCTGAGCCCCTGGCACACGTGGACCCCTGCGGTGGGCCAGCAGCAGCTGCTAGCTGCCTGCACCTGGCAGGCATCCCGCTGCGCCCTGTTTGCTGACGCAGCCGTTTGTGCCATATAATTGAATATTGCGCTCAGGTGCTGAAGAGGATCGGAGCTCCCAGCATGAGCAAGGCCTCGGCAGCTCCTCTGCCCTGTTCTCCCCTTCCCCACCTGAAAACACCCCTTCCAGAGCAGAGCCTGTGCTGTCTATCCCCTGCCACGCTCCCAGGCAGGGGATGGCCGTCCCCCCCCTCTGCCAGGCCCTGCAGTCCATCTGGGAGTTGCATCCCCGAGACATGGGGACATGTTTCTGCCTGCTCTCTGCAGTGCACGTGGGGACAGGGCTTTGGGGCTGGATGCAGCCCGGTGACGTTGGCACCCTGCAGGGTTTGGGGTCCTCTCTCCTCCTCCCCTGGCTGCGCAGCCCTGGGCTGTTCTCCCAACCCCGGGGTGCTGCAGGGGCTGCAGCTCTGCCTGGCCTTCAGCCTCCCTCCTCCTCCTGCTGGGCACAGAGGCTGCAGGAGGCCCCAGGGACGATGCCCACAGCAGGGCTTGGAGGTGTCCCTGTGTCCCCTGCTCCCAGGCACCGTGTGGGTTCCCAACCTGTGGCTGTGCCATGCTGAATCCTCTTCTGCTCTGCGTCGACATTGCAAGGAAGAGCACTTTCACTGAAAAGCCTGACTGGCGTTTGTGGGTAAATCTCATGTAAATCTGGCTCCATCCTTCCTCACTGTGCTAATTGGATTGCTGCGAGGGGCTCGATTTCCCCGCGCCTTTGGATGGAGTCAGGCACAGGGCACCAGTGAGCTGGGCTGCATGGGGCAGGGCAGCAGGGGCATGGGTGGCATCGTGGGGTCCTGCGGGGTGACGGAACAGGATGGGAACCCAGGAAAACCCCGCATCAGTTGCGGGGCTGCCAGCATGTGGTGGTGGGCAGAGCAGCACCCCGTCCCCTCTGTCCCTAAGGGGGAAGCTCATGCTGCCCTTTGCTTTGGGCAATTTGGGGCTTGCAGGAGCAGGTGTTCTGTGGCCCTGCAAGGTTGTGCTGGCTATGCAACCGCGTTGCCCTCCCCAGTGCACCCTGTGCCCAGCCTGTCCCACCTCTGCCTCCTGGTTAACGGGCTTTCCGCTCTCTCTCTCTCCCAGAGCTCCTTGGATCAGCAAAGAGAGTCAACGTCAACTTCCAAGACACCGACGGGTGAGTGGGGCCCCGCTCCCGGTGCGTGTGCCAAGGGGTGTGCGTGCTCTGGGGTGCAGTGAGCAGGGCTGTGTGTGCCCTGGGGGATGTGCAGTGCAGGGTGCAGCCAGTNTCTCTCTCTCTCTCCCAGAGCTCCTTGGATCAGCAAAGAGAGTCAACGTCAACTTCCAAGACACCGACGGGTGAGTGGGGCCCCGCTCCCGGTGCGTGTGCCAAGGGGTGTGCGTGCTCTGGGGTGCAGTGAGCAGGGCTGTGTGTGCCCTGGGGGATGTGCAGTGCAGGGTGCAGCCAGTGGGAGACCTCATGCAGGTGTGCCAGGCTCCCTGGTGTGATGCAGCCCAGCCACCATCCCTCACGGGTGCAAATGGCTCTGCTTGTAGCAGCCGTGCATGGCAGAGGAGGCAAGGGCTGAAGGGCAGCCGGTGTGCTGTGCTCCTGCTCCGGCCAGCCCCTGTCCCTTGTCCCCTGAGCAGGACCCTGGTGCTGGGGCTTTGGGAGCATCCATCTCTGCTACCCACTGGTGCCTCAGCCCTGCCGGCCCGCACGTGTGCACGTGTTTGTGTGCATGGGTGCACGCCAGCGTGCGGATGTGCAGCTGAGCATGCGTGTGCATGCAAGCATGTCTGTGAGTGTGCGTGCAGGGCCAGGGCAGTGCCTGAGCACGCTGGGCAGCACCAGGGTGGGCACGTGGCGGGGGCTGTGGCATTCCATGCCCTCCCTTGTGGGAGGCTGCTGGGTGGCTGCTCATCATGTTGAGGCTGGGGTGGCAGGGGAGAGCCTGCACCCTGCCCGCACCCTGCCTGCGGCTCCCAGCTGGCTCAGGGGGTGCAGGAGCAGCCCTACAGCCGTTCAGCTCTCCCAGTGCCGTGCCTCAGTTTCCCCATCTCTGTTGCTTTGCTGGTGCCTGGGTTGGTGCTCAGGTGTTCCCACTCTCACATGGGGCCCGGTGCCCTGCGCGGCGTGAGGCTTTGCAGATCGCCCTCCTGTGCACAGGAGAAGCCCCCGAGGCAGCGCAGGGGCTGGGGGGGGAGAGGCTGTGATTTGCACCATCTTGAGCCGATCTGAACAGGGCGCTGGAGCGGAAAATGCTGACATTTCCAGGCAGACGCTGGGGATCGGCCTCCTGAGCGAGCTGTCTGCTCTCATCGCAGCGCCCGATGGGGGAGCGAGCCGGGAACCGCAGGCGGCAGGGCCGCTGTGGCCAGACCGCGCTGCCATGAGGGGACAAGGGGACACGTCCCTGCTCAGCTGGGGATCCCGGTGATGGGGAGGTGACAGGGTCACTGTCCCACTGCCTGCATTTTGGATATGGGGCTTTTGGGGTCAGCAGTCCTGCTGGGGCCTGCAGACCATTTCCACTCTCTGGTGGCACCGGGGTGGCCGCGGGGATGGGACAGGGACACTGCGCACAGCCCGGACCCGGAGCAGCGGGGTGGTGGGTGTGAGCGCAGCCATGTGGAGCATGCTGCTGCCAGCAGAAGCAAGTAGGTCAGCTCCTGTTGTCAGCGTGGAGCCGGGGGTTGCTGGCGAGGGGCTTTCCCCAGCCCCCCCACCCCGGCGCAGGGCAGGGGCACTGCAGCCATCTGGCAGCCCCGGCCCCCCCGCACTGTGCCTTGCAGTCACGCCGCCAGGGCCGGGCTGGGGGAAGTGGGTCAGCGGTGGGGCGGGGGGTGGGGGTCTCCCCTCCATGCCTGCCCCTTCCCTCGTGGTGCCCGGCCCCTTGCCTCCAGCCCGTGGAGCTCAGAGCGTCCACTGGTGATCGTCAGCCTCACTTCGGCACCCCCCAGAGCTCCCCCACCAGCCCTTGCTCCCATAGTATGGCTTCCTGGGGTCTCCTCCAGGGCCAGGGCTGTGCTCCACTGCTTGGGCTGAGGATGCTTGGGCTGAGGAGCCTGTCCTGAGGCTGCAGTGCCACACGAGAAGCTAACTAACGCTAAATAATGATGATAAAGCTAAATAATGTGGATTGGATGAGGGTGGTCCCTGCAGCAGCTCCTCCTCTGGGTGCCCACCGAGGGTACAGCACCAGGACATGCATGGGTGGAGGCAGGAGGCAGAGCGGGCGCTGCAGCGGCTGCGGGCTGGAGGGGACGGCCCATGGGGACAGGACCTGCAGCCCCCCTGACGCTGCAACCGGCCCCCAGGTTCTCTGCCCTGCACCATGCGGCACTCAACGGGAACACGGAGCTCATCTCGCTGCTGCTGGAGGCACAGGCTGCGGTGGACATCAAGGACAATAAAGGCGAGTGCCCTCGGCTGTGCCGCCCCATGTCACCCTGGGGCTGCAGTGCAGGGCAGAGCACGCGCTGGGCGCCTGGCTGCCAGCACGCCGGGGTGGGAGGTGAAGGATGCAGCCACTTCGCAGCCTCTGGCTGGGCACACGGCTCTGCCCTGCAGGGCTCACTGCCTGCTTGTCCTGCCCGCCCGCAGGCATGCGGCCCCTGCACTACGCGGCTTGGCAAGGCAAGAAGGAGCCCATGAAAATGGTGCTGAAGGCGGGCTCCTCCGTGAACATCCCGTCGGACGAGGGACAGATCCCCCTGCACCTGGCTGCACAGCACGGGCACTACGACGTGGTACGGCAGGGCTGGTGGCGGGGCACAGGGGACAGTGGTGGGGCCACGCTGCCTTCCCTGCCCCTGCTCGTGCCCTGCCCTCACCGTGCTTGGCTCCCTCTCACCCGCAGTCCGAGATGCTCCTGCAGCACCAGTCCAACCCCTGCATCATGGACAATTCGGGGAAGACGCCCCTGGACTTGGCGTGCGAGTTTGGCCGAGTCGGGGTAAGTCCTCAGAACGCGGGGCCCCCCAAAAGGCAAACCTGGGAGCGGGAGGTCCCCGCTGGGGTCCTTGGGGCGAGGGGACACCTGTGGGTTGGGCACAGGGCAGCTGCGGGGAGGGCCAGCGGTGGGGGCACCTCCTGCTCCCGTGTTCCGTGAGCTGACCGGGCGCAGGGCACTGCTGTCCCAGGGCTGGGGGGGCCGTCCCGGGGTGGCTGAGCCATCTTTGCAGCCCTGCTCCGTCTGTGTTTGCTGATCCAGGTGGTCCAACTGCTCCTGAACAGCAACATGTGCGCGGCGCTGCTGGAGCCCAAGCCGGGGGACACCACCGACCCCAACGGCACCAGCCCCCTGCACCTGGCAGCCAAGAACGGCCACATCGACATCATCCGGTGGGTGCCGCGGGGAGCGGGGGCAGTGCTGGGCCCACCCCCCCTCGCTGACCCCTCCGTCCGCCCGCAGGCTCCTGCTGCAAGCTGGCATCGACATCAACCGGCAAACCAAGGCGGGCACGGCCCTGCACGAGGCGGCCCTGTGCGGCAAGACGGACGTGGTGCGGCTTCTGCTGGATGTAAGGGCCCCCCCGGCACCCCCAGCCCAGGGAGGGGCTGCAGAAAGGGGCTGACCCCGCAGCTGGGGGCTGTGGAACAGCACTGGCACCTCCTAGGGGTGGGGGCCCCAGGGCATCGAGCTGTGCCCATGGGGCTGGGCAGCACCATGCCCTCCTTTGGGGTGGCCCAGGGGGTCCCAAGCAGCTGCGTGCCATCCCAAGCGCTGCCCGTGCTGTTGCAGAGCGGGATCAACGCCCACGTGCGGAACACGTACAACCAGACGGCTCTGGACATTGTCAACCAGTTCACCACCAGCCAGGCCAGCAAGGAGATCAAGCAGATGCTGCGGGGTAAGGGTGGGCACCCGGGCTCGGGACCGTCACTGGGACATCCCCACAGGAAATCCCCTGACCTACCTGTTGGGGTGGGGACACGGGGGACCCCAAGGCTGGGCACCCAGTGACGCTGCCCTCTGTCCCCGCAGACGCCTCGGCCGCGCTGCAGGTGCGGGCTGTCAAGGATTATTGCAACAACTACGACCTGACCAGCCTCAACGTGAAAGCTGGAGACGTCATCACCGTGAGTGCGGCTGCTGGGGGCGGGGGGCCGTTATGCAGGGCGGGGGGCACAGCCCCTGCCCTGACCCGGACCCTGCCCGCAGGTGCTGGAGCAGCATGCGGACGGGCGCTGGAAGGGCTGCATCCACGACAACCGGACCGGCAACGACCGCGTGGGCTACTTCCCCTCCAGCCTCGTGGAAGCCATAAGCAAGCGAACAGGCAAATACTCCCCCACCCCTACCTTCCACGGGCTGCTCCCAAATCTGCGTCCCCAGGCACATCCCAGCCCTGGGGACTGTCCTGTCACTCTGAGGTCTCAGGGGGAGCAGTGCAGCCGGTGAACCAAGCTGGGGCAGTGCCCCCGTTGTGCATGTGAGGTCGGCGTCCCCACCGCGTAGGGACAGAGTGTGCGAGGCTGGTGTTGCGCGTCGCGACCGAGCGGGGACAGTGCTGCGTGGGGTCGGAGCCCCGTTGTGTGCGGGGTCAGTGCTCCGTTGTGTGCAGGTGTTGGTGCTGGCAGGCCGGAGGTGCCAGGTGGGCGGCGTTTGTGCATGGGGATTGTGCCGGGGGTCACAGCGGTTCGGGGACCTGGTGCTCGGTGTCCAACCAGGGACGGTGCCAGCAGCCTCCTGTGGGGCTGGGCATCAGTGCCAGGGACCTGGCACTGCCCCACCCCTAGGGACCTCTCCATGGCCAGGGAGAGGACTCTGCTCCCTGCCCTGTGTCTCCCTGTCCCCATCCTGTCCCTGTCCCGTGCCCGCAGGACGCGCAGTCCCCTGCGATGCCCAGGGCTGTGCCCATGCTGGGAGCGGTGCGGTGTGGCTGGCGCAGCACCGAGGTGCACTCAAAGGCACCACATCGACCGGCTCGCTGCCTCCAGCCACCGCGCGCTCCCGGCCCTGCGTGACCCCGGCGTGCGGCTGTGTTTTGGTGGGGTCTGAGGGCAGCGGGATCACGTGAGCCCGCACCGGGCTGTGGATCCACAGAGCCTCCCTTCGCGAGGAGCAGGTCACGTGCTGGTGCGGCAGGGATGAGGACGAGGACCGTGTCTCCTGGGCTGTGCCTGGCTCTGTTGCAGTGGTGTTTCCAGGGTGCTGGACTTCCCTGGGAGCGCAGCCCCAAGCAGCGCAGGGGCACAGGCACCGGCTACTCCAGGGCTTGGCCACCCGGGCACAGCGGTGCTGTCCTGGCATCCCCAGCCCCGGCCGTGCCCGCAGCCCTGCTCCTGCAGCAGGGCATGTGGCAGCCTGGCCCTGGGAACCCCCCAGTGGTGCCTCGAGTGCAGGGTCCCCCGGTGTCTGTGCTGCCGTGGGACGGCGGTGGGTCTGCAGGCTGTGCTCACAGGTCGTACCCTGCTGCCGTGCCGTGCACTGAGCTCCTGCTGCTGCTCCTTGGCTCGGCTCCTTCTCGGTTGGGTCTCGGTTCTGGCTTCTCCACGTCTCTTTGGTTGCTTCTTTTGTTTGCTGCTTTTTTTATTTTCATTTTCTTTTTTTCTTTCTTCTTTCCTTTTTTTTTTTTTTTTTTTTTTTTTTTTTTGGGGCTGTAAGTTGTTTTTTTTTTTTTTTTTTTTTTTTTTTTTTTTTTTTTTTTTTTTTTTTTTTTTTTTTTTTTTTTTTTTTTTTTTTTTTTGGTGGCGCTGAACGTGTCTCTATTATTTTGATTCTTTTCATTTTGTCTCTTGTTATGTTTTATTATCAGGTTCATGGGAGACTGTAACAATCCCCCAACAGTACCAAAAGATCCCGCTCCCGGCTTACGGGGCTGCTGTGCTAAACGGTGACGCCTCGTCCCATCCGTTCCATTCCCTGCCTCCACCTCCACCTCCACCACCACATTCCCATCAGACTCTTTTCAGTTCCTTTGGCTATCACAGGCTCTCCCCTAGCAGTGCCGACGAGCCGCGTTACGGACAAGGTAGTTCACCGCTCGCTTCGTTCTCTCGATGGATTTCTTTCTTTTCTTTTGAAGTGTGGATCTGTTCTTTTCTTTCCGCTCGGCTTCTCTCCCTCGTGCGTCGGTGCCTGCCGTGTGCTTGCACGCAGGTGCGTGCGTGTCTGCAGGCGTGTGCATGCAGGTGTGTGCTAGCGCGTGCACGTGTGTGTGCATGTGTGTGCGTGTGTGCATGCAGATGTGTGCATGCGTGTGTGTGTGCATGCAGGCAGACGTGTGTGTGCGGGTGTGTGCGGGTGTGTGCGCGCGTGCATGCAGACCGGCCCCTCCGCTGCCCTCCCCTCGCAGTGCTGCCGTAGCCCTGCTGCAGCCCCATCCCATCCCATCCCCATCCTGCGTGCTCCTGGCCATGCAGGCAGCTCCAGAGGCGGCACTGAGCCTCCGGCCATGCGTGCTCTGCCCATGTCCTGGGCAGCATCCGTCAGGAGCCCCAAAAACACTCTCCAGGCTGGGTGCTGGGTACCTGGGGCCAGGGCTGGGAGGGGAGTGCAGGAGCAAGGAGCCCCTGCCCCTCTCCCAGGGGTGTCCAGCACCCTCTGCACTGCCCACGGGGCTCGGGCTGTGTGCTCAGAGCCGGGCTGGGCTCAGCAGCAGGCGTGCTGCCCTGGGGGTGCTCTCGGGAGTGGATCCATGCAGGCAGTGCGCGGCTGCACCTCAGGGCCATCCCCATAGCGCAGGCGGGTGACAGGCGCTGCTGGTCTGGGTTACTGGTGCTGTTGGTGCCTGTGTTGGGAAAGCCTGGAGAGCAGATATTTAGCCAGAGGTTTCAGGGCTGTAGCCTGTGCGCTGTGCCATGCCCAAAGGGCTGCTGCCGGCTGTTTGGGGGCCGGGGTGTTTGCACGAGCCGTGCGCATTGCGTTGGAGGAGCGCTGGGCTGGCCACGCTCATGGCTTCCCGGTGCGATGGGGACGAGGACGCAGTGCTGCTCCTGGGTTTTCCCTCCTGTTTGGTGGCTCTGAACCCACACCCAGCGCGCTGCTCTCACCGGCTGCAGCACGCAGAGCGGGCACATCCCAGCCCGACAGCGGCGCGGCCGTCAGCTTCCCGCTCACGTTCCTACCGTGAATTTATCACCTTGCACCATCTGCCCTGCGCTACAGCCTGGCCGTGAGCTGGGCAAGTGGTCTAATGAATAAAAACACCTGCAGCAGCGGCAGCAGGGTGCAGTGCAGCCGGGGCTTTGGCAGAGCTCCAGCACGGGGCCGTTCTCCATCTCCACCTGGAGCTGGTTTCCACCCCAGCCTCGCTGCAGGGGGTTGGTATGGGTCCAGTCCAGCGCGGGGCATCTCTGGCTCTCCCTGGTGTGACCAGGACCTGGCGGGGCTGGAGGGAGCAGTGAGGAGCATGCTGATGAAGTGGCACTTCTAGGGGGGTCCTGAGCTGCTGCGGGGCACCCTGGGGAGCACAGGGAACACAGCACCCTGGTGCCTGGCCCCGCACAGCCTCCGGATGGGTGCAGATGGCCATGTGGGGACAGCCAGCACCACCTTAGCTGGGGACAGGGCGGGGGGGACCGCGGTCTGGATTACCCTAGTCAGCCCAGCTGCCTCCTGTCCCCTGTGGTGGTTTATGACCCCATCCTGCTCCACGTGGGGACAGCTTGGTCCCTATCCTCCGCCCAGGCTGAGCTGGACCACAGGGTCACCCCCACTGTAGGTCTGTCCCTGGTCGGTGTCTTGTAGGACAGGGTACTCAGTCTGGCCACGTGCGCTCACTGTCACCCAGTGCTGGCTGCCTGGGGAGGACAGGGACCCCAGGACAGTGCTGGCATCCCCAAAAAACCTTCAACAGTTTTTTTCCCCTGCGTATGGTGGTGGTGACGGGCCCGAGGCCGGGGCTCGCCTCTCCCTGCCCCACACTGATGCGAGCCCCCCGTGCTGGGTCACGCCTGCCTGATGCCACTCTCTCTGCTCTGCCACCAAGGGTCCCGGGGGGCTGACATGAGCCCGTCCCACCTCTCGCCATCGCAGGGCGGATCGGCCACGCCGGCTCCCACTGAGGAGATCTGGGTGCTGCGGAAACCCTTCACAGGTACGGCGGGCACATGCTGCCATGTCCCCCCAGTCCCTAGGGCTGCGCACACCAGGATGCACTGCAGCACCGCCGCGTCCCCCCGCCTGGCCGCGGGGCCCTCATGGCATCTCCTCTCCATGCGCAGGTGGTGACCGCAGCAGCCTGGGCAGCACGGGCAGTGTGGCCTCTGCCCGCAGCTCGGGGAGCGGGCAGAGCACGGGCAGCGGGGCGCACGCCCTGCACGCCGGCTCCGAGGGCGTCAAGGTAAGGCTGGCCCCGGGGCGGCTCTCAGCACCAGCACCAGCACCAGCTCGGGGCAGGACTTTGCTCCTTCGGCAGCTATGAGTCCGTTCTGAGCAAAGCCCCTGGGTCGCTGCTGAGATCAATGCTCAGCAGAGTGCTGCAAGGTGCTGCTGGCACCCAGCGTGCCACCAGCCATGGCTGTCACCGATGGTTGCCACCGTTGTGTCCCCTCCCTGCTGGCCTCTGGCTGCTGGCTGAGCTCAGCACCCAGCACCTGCACAGCGTTTGGCCAAGGCCGGAGCTGTGCATCTCTGCTGCCTCTCTGAGGATGCACCTGCACTGCGCACTGCACGCTGCCATCTGCGTGTGGCCCGCTGCAGCCACGCGCTGCACGCTGCCATCTGCTCCCTGCACGCTGCTGCCCAGGGCACGCTGCTGCCCGCTGCGCCTTGGGCAGTGCGCAGTGCACATCGCACATTGCACATCGCACGCTGCATGTTACGTGCTGCAGGGTGCGTGCTGCACATGACACGGTGCGTGCTGCACATAATACAGCACACGCTGCACATTGCACAACGGGTGCTGCTCGCTGTGCGCTGTACGTTGCACATGACGCGTTACACGCCGTACGTTTCTCACTGCCCCCTGCACTTCGTGCACGGCAGCCCCTGCCCTTGCCATTCCATCCTGACACATCCCGCCTCCCCGCAGCCGTGGTGCCAGAGCCAGCTGGGCACCGAGCCCTGCATATCCCCATGCCCCCGCTCCGGGCACCGTGCTGACGGCCACCATGGCAGCGCCGTGCGGGCAGGGGGCCCGTGCTGGCAGCCTGCTCCGGGCGTGCGCCAGGCTGGATTCGGGGTGCCGCAGGCTCCCACCGCCTGCGAGGCACCATATGTGCTGCGAGCGACGCTCCCGCTCTCCCCGCCGCAG
The DNA here is from genome assembly GCA_013399715.1 of Alectura lathami. Taxonomy (NCBI): domain Eukaryota; kingdom Metazoa; phylum Chordata; class Aves; order Galliformes; family Megapodiidae; genus Alectura; species Alectura lathami. Next base: position 3,571 of record VXAV01006697.1, on the reverse strand, counting down.
CCCAAACCCGCCGCGCTCCTCCCTGCGG
>VXAV01006695.1:54113-70607 GCA_013399715.1 Alectura lathami | reverse complement strand
GGCGGCGAGCCGGCCGCCTCCCTTCCCGTGCGCGGTTTCTGGTGGGTTTTGGCTCGGCCGGGAGCATGAGCGAGTTCCGCATCCACCACGACGTCAACGAGCTGCTGAGCCTGCTGCGCGTGCACGGCGGGGAGGGGGCCGAGGTGTACATCGACCTGCTGCAGAAGAACCGCACGCCCTACGTCACCACCACCGTGTCCGCGCACAGCGCCAAGGTGGGGCCCCGGCGCTGGCCACCGGGCGCGGTTCGGGGGGCCCTTGGCCGTGGCCTGCGAAGTCGGTCCGTCCTCATGACGAGCGTGAGGCCAGAACCTGCTCCCTGCAGTGGCTGGGTGGCAGCGAGGGCCTGCGCCTTGCCTCCGCCCTTGCCCAGCGCTCCTCTCTCTCGAACGCTGGGGCAGCAACGTGCGTTGAACGGCTGGTGTTGGTGTGGTGTTTTACAGGTGAAAATAGCAGAATTTTCGAGGACTCCTGAGGATTTCTTGAAGAAGTATGACGAGCTGAAGTCTAAAAACACGAGGCACCTAGATTCTTTGGTGTACCTGCTGTCGAAGCTCACAGAAGACAAAGAGGTTTGTTTCTGCGTTAGAGGGGAGCATGTTTGGCAGTAGCAAAAAGGCAGCGACGTCAGGTGCGCACGCTTTCTGATGATAACGTTCTCCAAAATGCGTTGAAATCAGCGGGAGACCACCTGCTGGAGCACTTACTTGCTGGTTAAAGCACTGCTGAGAATTGCATTCCTCAGAGAATGTAAGGCACGAGAGGCTGCGACAGAAAGACCGTGCTCTGAAGCAGCACAGCCATCATGGTCAGGTGTTTTTTGCTTTACTGTGTGCTGACCAGCATTCACGAAACCTCTTCTTTTTTGTGCTTGTGCAGACGCTCCAGTATTTGCAACAAAATGCTAAAGAAAGGGCGGAACTCACAGCAGGCGCGGCGGCCAGCGGCAGCGCCGGTTTCTCCATCCGCTCGTCTACTTCCAAGATCTCCCTGCAGGAGCTCGAGGAGCTACGCAAGCAGCTCGGCAGCGTCACAGCCGGCTCCAGTGCGCAGCAGGTACCGCCTCTGCCCTCGCCTCAGGCACGGGGTCTTTCCCTGCTGCTCAGGTGTGGCTGTGCTCTTAACGTCTCTTGTCTGGTGGGATTGTAACTGTTGCTGGCCGTGCAGATAATCGCGTTAACCAAATTGTGTTAAATCTTTGGGATGTTCTTCTAAAAGCGGCCTTTTCTATTCAAGTCAGGTAGGGTGAGCTGAGTTAAACCACAGCGGTTCTCTGTGCGGGGGCTCAGCGTAACGTCACTCCCCCGTTTCAGACCACCTCCCTAACCCACGCAGAGGTTTTGCACCTACGGCGGTGCTGGCTCAGGAGCTCGGCAGCCTCCCTGGCTTGTCGCACCCGTGCTGAAAGGTCTGCTCTCCCAGATAACATGGGGGCAATGCCTGTGTGTAGCTACTGGAATGGGTGTTCCTGAAATAAATGCAAAGACAAAAAGGAAAAAAAAAAACCAAAAACAAAAAGCCCTGTTGCAGAAGTAAACTGTGTCATGGAATGAAGCAGGCTTAGAGGGCAGCTGAGTGGGCAGTTTAAATTTTTGCAGTTCATGTTTTCCCCAGAGGTTTGGTTTTGTTTCTGTGGTGATGGGGAGTTCAGGTCCTATATGGAGAGAGCTGGAAATTGATCTTTCACTGCATTTATTTTGCTGGCAGAGATCCAGAGTCAGGGGTGGAAACCGTGGAGACCAATAGACTAGGTGATGCTGGAAGACCAAACCCCACACCTGAAGCACCGGTTACTCCTCATTCTGTTCTCAAGTTAGCAGCTTTCAGTTGATTTCTGCTTAAAATTCAAAAATTCTCCTATCTATTTTCCCCAACAGCCTCTTGAGCTTACACGAAAAATGCTCCGAGACAAGCAGAACAAGAAGAACTCAGGTCAGCCTGTTCCAGTGTTTCCATCCTGGGTGTACGAGAGGCCCGCGCTGGTTGGCGATTTCCTGATTGGCACTGCTTTAAGTACTGACACAACGGTACCCATAGGTATGTGGCACTACTTGCCTGGGAAGCAAGGCAGAAGATTTTGGAGTTGGCCAAAACTCAGTTTTCTCTCTCTGTACCTTGGTTCAGCTTTGTATGATCTTCCGTTGTTCTCCTTGCATGGCAGTGTGTTTCCCTTCTAAGCCTCAGGTCCTGGATCAAGACGGCGGGAATGGAAGGTCAGGAGGTGCTGCAGCACATTCTGATTGTGGGTTTTTTTTTGTTGTTTCTGAGCACAGGCACTCTGCCGTTGGCCTCCCAAGAATCCGTGATTGTGGAGGACTTGCTGTATGTTCTGATTGGCGTGGATGGAAGGTACATCACAGCACAGCCCCTCGTGGGCGGGCAGAACCGAGCGTTTTTGGTCGATCCCAACCTGGACCTGTCCATCAAGGAGCTGGTGACCAGGATTCTTCCTGTAGCAGCGAGTTACTCTGCTGTCACCAGGTACAGAGCTGGCATTTCCTCTCAGAGGAGGATGTTCTCCTTTGAGCATCCATCTGTAGGATGCAGAACTGTCACTTCCAAGCTAAATTTAAACCTGCGAGGATGTAAAATAAGAACGACAATTAATTTGGAATGGTTTGGGCAACGTTTCTTTCTCCTCTGTGCTGCCACTCCACGTTTTCCTTGTCTGAAAGAGTTTTTTGCATTTTGCAGGTTTATAGAGGAGAAGTCTTCCTTTGAGTACGGACAGGTGAATCACGCTCTGGCCGCTGCGATGCGGACTCTGATCAAGGAATACATGATACTGATTACCCAGCTGGAACATCTTCAGAGACAGGGCCTTCTCTCACTGCAGAAGCTCTGGTTTTACATCCAGCCCACGATGAGGACCCTAGAGATTCTTGCTTCACTTGGTAAGTTTCCAAAACATAAGGAGTGTATTTTTATAGGTGTGTGACGCTGGCTTCTGAAAACCGTATGGACTAATATCCGTCATTTCAGTTTGATGTTATCTTGGGGAAGAAAGCCGAGGGGAATTTACTCATCAGACCACTGCTCTTTTTTGAGAGTGGTAGGCTCTAGAGCACAGCAGCTAGCCGCCTGCATGAAGGTTTATTTCAGTCCCAAGCTCATGGCAGCACTGAATTCCTCTTTCTCTGTCCCTTAAAACCTTTTTGCGATGTGAAGTTCAAATTTTGCTGTGAACCTGCCTAACTCCAGGTGTTTCAGGCTGTATGCATGACCAGCTAGGTGTGCTTTGCAGATCAGAGGGTTCTCGAGGACGTCACTGAAGTGTGGAATTCTTTCAGTAGCATCTGGAGAAGAAAAAGATCTCTGTATATAGAAACCTTTTGGACTTCAAGGCACCAGATCATAGAATCATCGAATGGCTGGGGTTGGAAGGGACCTCAGAGATCATCTAGTTCCAACCCCCCTGCCGTGGACAGGGCTGCCAGCCACTAGCTCGCTAGATCAAACTGCCCAGGAACACATCCAGCCTGGCCTTGAACACAGCCAGGGATGGGGCAGCCACAGCTTCTCTGGGCAGCCTGTGCCAGCGCCTCACCACTCTCTCAGTGAAGAATTTCTTCCTGATGTCCAACCTAAACCTCCCCTCTTTCAGTTTTAGCCCATTCCCCCTTGTCCTACCGTTATCCACCCGTGTAAAAAGTCGGTCCCCCTCCTGCCTGTAAGCTCCTTTCAAGTATTGGAAGGCCGCAATGAGGTCTCCCCGGAGCCTTCTCTTTTCCAAGCTGAACAATCCCAACTCCCTCAAGCCTTTCCTCACAGGAGAGGTGCTCCAGCCCTCTGATCATTTTGGTGGCCCTCCTCTGGACCCGCTCCAACAGCTCCACATCCCCTCTGTACTGGGGGCCCCAGGCCTGGACACAGTACTCCAGGTGAGGCCTTACAAGGGCAGAGTAGAGGGGGACGATCACCTCCCTCTCCCTGCTGGCCACCCCTCTCTTGATGCAGCCCAGGATGCCATTGGCCTTCCTGGCTGCAAGAGCGCACTGCCGGCTCATGGCCAGCTTTTCGTCAATCACAACGCCCAAGTCCTTCTCCGCAGGGCTGCTCTCAAGGAGTTCTTCTCCCAGTCTGTACACACACCTGGGATTGCCCCGACCCAAGTGCAACACCTTGCACTTGGCCTTGTTGAACCTCATCAGGTTCTCGTGGGCCCACTTTTCCAGCCTGTCCAGGTCCCTCTGGATGGCATCCCTTCCTTCAGGGGTATCAACTGCACCACTCAGCTTGGTGTCATCAGCAAACTTGCTGAGGGTGCACTCGATCCCACAGTCTAAGTCGTCAATAAAGATGTTGAAGAGCACCGGTCCCAAGACGGACCCCTGGGGGACACCGCTCGTGACCGGCCTCCACCTGGACGTAGAGCCATTGACTACAACCCTTTGGCTGCGACCATCCAGCCAGTTCTTTATCCAGCGAACAGTCCACCCATCAAATCCATATCTCTCCAGTTTAGAGATAAGGATATGGTGCGGGACCGTGTCAAAGGCCTTGCACAAGTCCAGGTAGACGACATCCGTCGCCCTCCCTTGGTCCACCGATGCCGTCACTCCATCATAGAAGGCCACCAGATTGGTCAGGCACGCCCTGCTCTTGGTGAAGCCGTGCTGGCTGTCTCGGATCACCTCCTCATCTCGCATGTGCCTTAGCATCTCCTCCAGGAGGATCCGCTCCATGATCTTCCCAGGCACAGACGTGAGGCTCACCGGCCTGTAGTTCCCCGGGTCTTCCTTTCTCCCTTTCTTAAAAATGGGCGTGATGTTTCCCTTTTTCCAGTCACCGGGGACCTCGCCTGACAGCCACGACTTTTCAAATATGATGGAGAGCGGCTCGGCAACCACATCAGCCAACTCCTTCAAGACCCTGGGATGCATCCCGTCCGGCCCCATAGACTTGTAGACGTTCAGTCCCATCAGGTGGTCTCGGACTTGCTCCGCTCTTACACTGGGAAGGATTTTGCTCCCCCCATCCCCACCTGGGTTTTCGGGGGCATGAGAGACCTGGGCAGCCTGACCAGCAGTGAAGACCGAGGCAAAGAGCTCATTGAGTACCTCAGCCTTCTCCACATCAGAGGAGGCCAGTTCTCCCTTTCCATTCGTTAGTGGGGGAACACTCTCCTTCACCTGTCTCCTCTGCCCTATGTAGCTAAAGAAACCCTTCTTGTTGTTTTTCACATCCCTCGCCAAGCTTAATTCTACCTGTGCCTTGGCCTTCCTGATCCCATCCCTACATACCCTGACAGCACCTCTGTAATCCTCCCATGCCCCCCATCCCTGCTTCCGCTGCCTATACTTTGCCTTCTTTTCCCTCAACTTGACCAGCAGGTCCTTGCTCAGCCACACTGGTTTCCTGCCTCCCCTGCGTGATTTCTTTTTCTGGGGGATGGAGAGTTCTTGTGCTCTCAGAAAGATGTTCTTAAAGTGCTGCCAGCTCTGCTCCCATCCCTTGTCCTTAAGGACAGTTTCCCAGGAGACGTCTTCCAGGAAGACATCTGAAGTCTGCTTTCCTGAAGTTCAGTGACCTGACTGGAATACCAGTGTCCTGGTGTTCCAGTCATGTGAATCACCCCACCATGTTTCCGTGAGAGCAACAAGGTCGTAGTTCTCCAAGCGCACCACAGTTTCCAGCTCCTCCTGCTTATTTCCCGTGCTGCGTGCGTTGGTGTAGAGGCGCTTCAGCTGGGCTTTTGAATGCGTTACCTTCCTAGAGGAGCTCTCCCACAGACCTCCAGGACCAACATGAGATTTTACCCAGCTGTTTCCTACAGTGACAGATAACCTGATGTCTACCCGAGTTCGGTCCTCCTCGCCTGCAGGGCTGGCTTTCGTTGCCGCCTTTTGGATCGTTTGGGTTTTCATTTCAGCATGATGCAGGCTGTGTGGTGGAATGGCCTCGCACCTTCGCAGGTGTGCAGGAGACAGCTTGTGCAGTTCTGTGTGTTCAGGTGAAGAGTCTTCTGTCATGCATCTTTATTTTTTAACTTTAGCTACTTCTGTGGATAGAGGGGAGTGTATGGGAGGATCGACCCTGAGCTTGCTCCACGATAAGACTTTCAACTACACGGGAGACAGCCAGGCCCAGGAGCTGTGCCTGTATTTAACCAAGGCAGCCAGCGTGCCCTATTTTGAAATTCTGGAAAAGTGGATCTATCGAGGCATCATTAACGATCCGTACAGGTAAAGAACAGAGAAGGAATGAAAATGAAATGGAAAAGTTAAGAAGCACCGCTGGGGCGTTTTGTTTTTGCAGTTGTAGTGCACCCAGCCCTCTGTTCCCTAGGGTGAGCCCCGTTCAAATACGTAGTTCAGTGAAATTCCACCTTGCCTTGCCTGTCCCGCTGGTGTTCTCCTGTCACATCTGCACCCTCTGCAGGACATGGGTGAGCCCTGTCCTTGTAGGACCCTGCTCTCATAGCTCGTGAGTCTATGTGCCGTAGTCCACTAACTGAAAATCACATCAGTGCAAAAGCACCACAGAACGCTGCTTGTCTTACTACAAAGACGAGCTAATTTCAGTTCTTGGTTGGAATGTGTCTCGATGAGACCTTGTTTCTGATAAATCACGTTACCCTTGACCGTATTGACAGGTCAAAAAAAGTAAGCCTCGCTGTACTTCCCGCTTCTAAACGCCTGCTTTACCTGTTCAGTGAGTTCATGGTGGAGGAGCACGAGCTGCAGAAGGAGAAGATTCAGGAGGACTACAACGACAAGTACTGGGATCAAAGGTACACCGTTGTTCAGCAGCAGATTCCCTCGTTCTTGCAGAAAATGGCTGACAAAATCCTAAGCACAGGTAGGTGAAGGTGCATAAGAGGAACCTGAGGTGACCGTTGCCTTTTTTTTATGTGAGGATAAAGTAAATGTCGTCGTGCTTTGCCACTTTATGGGGCTGTCCAGCTGCAGCCTCTCAGAGGAACAGAAAAATCAAAAGGAACCCCAAAGCATCTCAACAGAAAAACAGTGCGGGGAGGAGGCAGCAGCTAGAGGAGCTTTCTGTCTTTCTGCTGTTACCCGGGTGCAGTTCTGCAGCAGCTGGCTAGGTGGTGCTGGCTGGCTGAGGCTGGAACGATGAGACCTGGTGTGTGTGCCTGGTGTTCCTGCCCTCAGTGCAAACCCCTCACAAGCTGTTCCTGAAGCGCAGCACCAGTGTGTCTTCCATTTGATAACAGTGGTTAGGAGGCTTCTCTCTTGGAGGCACGGGCAGTGCAAACAGGGGGCATTCTTCCTTTTTTCTCCCAGGGAAGTACTTGAATGTGGTGCGAGAATGTGGACGTGATGTCACCTGCCCCGTGGCTAAAGAGGTCATCTATACCTTAAAGGAGCGAGCGTACGTGGAGCAGATAGAGAAAGCCTACAACTATGCTAGCAAAGTTCTCCTGGATTTCCTCATGGAGGAGAAAGAGCTTGTGGCTCACCTAAGGTTTGGTTTGTTCCATGAAATGTGTGTTAAGTGATTCCTTTCTGGTAGCGAACGTCGGGTTTTGAAGTTAGCTCTGTTTGCTTGGGGTGTTACTGTGTTAGCTCTGCTTCTGTTAGAAATGTTGACCTGAAGAAAAAAAAAAAAGACTTTTTTCCTGAAATAAAGAAAAAGAAGCATAAAATCATAGAAGTGTTGGGTGGGAGGGACTTCTAGGAGTCTCCAGTCCAACTTCCTACTGGAAGGCTTCCACCAAAACTAGCCACTGGGCTGTGGCTTTGCCTAGCTCAGTCCTGAAGCCCCCCTGCAACCGCAGTGTTGTGAGACCGTGCTGGTCCCACTCCCAAATGGGTTATTTGTGTCTGTGTGTTCCGTAAACAAGTTAAAAACTTTTTTTTTTTTTTTTTAAAAGCGATCTGTTATCTCTGCTTTCTTGAGCAGATCTATAAAACACTATTTCCTGATGGATCAGGGGGACTTTTTTGTTCACTTCATGGACCTCACGGAAGAGGAACTTAAGAAGCCCGTAGATGACATCATAACTACTAGGCTGGAGGCTTTGCTGGAGTTAGCCTTGCGAATGAGCACAGCCAACACGGATCCTTTCAAGGATGATTTAAAGGTAAGGAAGTGCATGGGCAAAAGGTAACTGGGTTTGAGCAGAAGGCCTGGCACGCGTGGAGGAAATTGAGCATTTTCAATTCTTCTGGCACTTCCCTGCTGCTACGCAGTCGCTGTGAGTACCCCGTGGCTTCATGATCTTCCTGCTCTGTTCCTCTGTAGATTGACTTGATGCCCCATGACCTCATTACGCAGCTCTTGAGGGTGTTGGCCATAGAAACGAAACAGGAAAAGGCCATAATCAGCGCAGATCCCACAGAGCTCACCCTCAGCGGGCTGGAAGCATTTTCCTTTGACTACATTGTGAAGTGGCCTCTGTCCCTCATCATAAACAGGTAACGTCTCCATCCACTGGGCTTGAAATGTGTTTCCAAGAAGCAAAATGCTGCCAAGCCTGTCTTTAAACCAAGCTCACCCAGCTTCATTTGTCCACGGCCTTTGGGAGGATCTCCCTGGGAAGATCTTCGGTTGGAAGTGGACTCTCAGTGGAGAGTTTCCGTGTTTCCAGTCAAATGTTGCTCAGATGTGGAGGGGCAGGTAAATCTGGTAGCCCTGCCTGCAGGCTGGAAGGATAAAGGCTCTTGCTGGAATTGCTGCAGCAAGCCAGTTTGCATTCGGTTGAGTCAGGGTGAATGCTTCATGTTTCTGCAGGGACTTGCCCCCTGTTTCCCTGGAGAAGCGCTGGCAGGCTGTGAGCAAACGGGGCCAACAGTTAGCTTATCCTCTCATTTCTCCTTTAAAAAAAAATCAGTGGGGCTTCTCTAATGACGCCAGGTGTCTGAAATCGCGTCTCGTTCCTTCAGACTGGCTGTATTAACTTCGGTGCTGGCTGGAAATACTACAGCGGGATGGTTTCGGCTGGAGCTCTGCAGACACCTACGCTGAAGTGTCTGAGCGCAGACCTGCACCCGGTCCCTGAAGCTATAAATAAGCATCCCCATCTGCTCCTGGCAGGGTGCTGCTGCCTACAGCCTGGCTGCAGTTTTCCTTCATCTCGTTTGGAGAATCCTGGCGGCGTTTGGGCAGTCGTAGCAGCCTTAGCGCAGCGCGGACACGACTGCAGGCTTTCAGCCCCCTGTCCCAGTCTGTGTGAGTGGCCCGAGGGGATGAGGGAAGGAGGCTGGCCAAGAAGCATGGAGGAAGGACTCCTTACGGAGGAATTCTTTGGAATGATGACAAATGTGTTTTTTTTTTTTTTTTTTTTATTTCTTCTGCTTGAATTGTTTCAGCGCAGATTTGTGTGTCTGAAGGCGTCAGGAACATATTGGGTAAAGTCTCCTTGCCTTGGAGCAGCCTCAGCCTTCACAGCGCCGTCTGTCAATCAGAAGAGGGCTTAATCTGGGTGGTTTTCTCCTTTCTTTCCAGGAAAGCGCTGACAAGATACCAGATGCTTTTCAGACACATGTTCTATTGCAAACACGTGGAAAGACAGCTGTGCAACGTCTGGATCAGCAATAAGACAGCCAAGCAGTTCTCCCTACATTCAGCCAAATGGTATGGCCTCTTTTCCTGCTGGGCCACTTGCGAAGCTGTGCTCTTCCTTCTTCCTAGCGAGATGTGTCGTGACATGAATCAGATCGTTCTGACGTGAGACAGATCTGACAGGCTGAGGGGGGTCAGGTGTAAGGTTTTAGGTACCTGGTGGGTGAGGGGTAAGCTGCTGAAATCTGGAAGATCATCAGAGATGTCGTGCGTGGACTTTATAATAATATCTTTCAGGCTGCACCAGTGAGTTCGCTAGGACAGAAATAGTTAGCTGTGCTTTGCTTGGCTCTGCAAGCTTGGTGATAGTTCTCCGTGGCATTTGCTAGCTGTGAGCTGTGTGGGTGTGATTTCTCCCCTAGGTTTGCTGGTGCTTTCACACTGCGGCAGCGGATGCTGAATTTCGTGCAGAATATCCAGTACTACATGATGTTTGAGGTGATGGAGCCAACGTGGCACATTCTCGAGAAGAACTTGAAGCTGGTGAGTGTGCGTGCGTGAGAGAAGTTAGAAGTCTTAACAGATCTAACATAGGGAAAAGACGCCTCGTTTCAGTTACTTCTGAATGCTAAATGTTTTGCACTTGGAGGAACTGTTGTTCTTACCATGCTGCAGGCAAACCGTTCTGCTTTGTTGGTCATGTGTCCCTTTCCTCTGCTGCATCCTCCTGCATCCTCCTGTCTGTGCCCAGCTCCCAAACTTCATCCTGTTGCGGAGAGGCGGTGTTCAGCTGAACATCACTGTACACAGGGAAAGAAAACTGCGGAAAAGGAAGAAGGATGCAGGATGCAAGGATCACGAGCACGCCCAGACGTCTTCCGTTGTCTCCTTGGCTCTTAAAAGCCAAGTCTGCGCTTTCCCTTCCTTGAAACTGCCAAAGATTGGGCCTTTGCGGCAGGAAGAGGCCTTTGCACTTCATTTTTCATGTGTTAGGACTATGTTATTAAACAGGGTCTTCCCTCTTCAGTGGTTATTCCACGTATATATTCCCACTGCAGTGGGCAAGGCTGAGAACTTTTCCACTCCTCTGGTATCTGGGAGAGGCCAGGCTCATTTCCTGCAGCGAAGGTCTGGACTTTAGGGGCATCCAGAGTCACAGTTGGAGAGGTGAAGTTCGTTAGGCAAACGGAGGGTGATGCCAGAGCACTGGCAGGTCAGGGAAAGCTACAGCGGTGCTGCAAGCACGTGCGTCTTCCTTGCCATCCTACTGATTTCAGGCAGTGCTTCCTTCCAGTCCTTCCAGATCCCTTACTAGGGACTGATAAATGCAGCAGGCGCATGTTTTGTACTGACAGCATCCTCTCTGCAGGGGAGATGGTCCTCTGATTCCAGAGGTTTTGCAAAGACTTCGCATGAAGATTCCCTCCGCCACCGAGTTTCTGTTCTGTGCACCGCGTCATTGCTGAAGGAAGGCAGTGTGGCAACGTAGGCACCCGCGAGGTGGCCACCTGCACAACGCCAGCTGTTGTGCAGCCCTTCAAAAGAGCTCACAGAGCTCAAAAGAGACCCCCAGTTACTGGGGAAAATCGTCCTTAATTTGAATAAAAGCGTCATTCCCACAGCATGCGGAGCTGGCTTTTTAACCTGCGGACTGGGACAGTTTTTTCCTTTTGTTTGCCTTTTAGGACACCAAAGGATGACCCTTACTGCTCTGGTGTATGATTTTTTCTGGTTCATCAGAGTCCTCTCTTGTGCACTTCCACTTGAAGCTAAGGTGCTTTCTTCCTAAAAGTGCAGCTAGGATATAGGTATCTTCACAGTACCGATGTTTAAGGTTCTGTGAGTTAGTTTTCTCTTTTCCTCTCATTGTGACTGACCTCACTGAGGTTGAAAAGGTGGGAGTGGGCTTGACAAGCAGATTTTAAAGCAAAGAAAGTGCATGCTCGTGTAACGGCTCCATCCTGAGCCTCCTTTCTGGTGGAGGGTTTTGGTGATGGTTTGGTCACAAATTGGAGGTGAGGAGCTGTTGAGTACAGTACTGCGGATGGAGTCTCCAGGATACATCCAGGGTGTTCCTCACAGCTGGGAGCTACGTGAGAGGTACCTCGGCGTGCCCTGAGCTTGTCTCAGAGGTCGCTGGCAGGGGCAGGATTGCTGACCTAGAGCTTTGGTGTCCTGCTCACTGCCGTGCTGTCCTGTACCAGGCTTCCAACATCGACGATGTCCTGAGCCACCACACGAGCTTCCTGGACAACTGCCTGAAGGACTGCATGCTGACCAACCCGGAGCTGCTGAAGATCTTCTCCAAGCTGATGTCTGTCTGCGTCATGTTCACCAACTGCATGCAGGTATGCACGGCCTCCCTCCACAGAATTCTCTGTGCTCTTCTTTTTCGGCGTTGGAATCGGGTTCCTGTGGACCCGATTGCCTCTCTGCATCCAGTCCTGCAGCAGAATTTGAGGTGGAACTTGTAGGGCTGTCTAGGTTTTAGCCTGCTCTTGTGAGGACTGGTGATAGGACCCGTGGGGACTGGTCTCCTTGGGCAGACTCTAGCTGGTATCTCAGGAAGCCCATAGCGTGAAAAAATAATCAAACAAAAAACCACTTCCCCTTGGGTTAGTATCAACGTTGTCAATTTGGTCTCAGCTTTCGTGGGGACTAGCTAGCTGCAGGGCTAGCAGAATCGGGTCAACCTCATGCATTGCCGCTGTGGAAGAGCCGAGATGTAACAGCTTCCCCAACCCTCTGCCCTTCCCAGAGGTTCACCCAGAGCATGAAGCTGGACAGCGAGATGGACCGGCTCACCCTGGAACACGGCACGATGCTGGGCCCGCCGACGGAGGAGGAGCGCGCCGAAGAGACTGCAAAGAAGAAGCTGACTAACAAGGTGGGGCAGGGCCTTTCCTCTCCAAACAGTGCCTGGGGCTGCAGCCTGGTCGGGGTGGCTCTCCTGCAGACAGATATTTCTGGTTTCCAAAGCACTTCTGGTCCTGGCAGCAGAATCTCTGCATAATTTTGGGCCTTTCTGAGGGCAGCGTGGCATGCTGATGGTGCTCTCGAGTCTGCGTTCAGGACCCTGGCTCCCACAGAGGTCGCTGTGCCTGTGTTTAGGTTCCTAGCTGTATTTTGAGCTGTGCACGTACAGGTGGATGAAGCGGTGAGCTGTGGAGTGTGACAGCCCATCCCTTTCATATCTGGGCTGTTTGTCTTGCCCGTATTTTTCCCTGTCTGGATGCACACTTGCTAAGCCGTGCGTGTGGCATGCTGTGCTGTTAGCAGGACATGACCAACAACATTTATCTGAGGGTTACTCCAGTGGGTCTGCCCTGGTGTTCTCCCAGACAGGCAGGGAAAGGTTTTTGACCACCCAGGGTCTTGCAGCTGTCTTAAAATCAGAGCCTGGGCGACTGCTAGGTTTTCTGGCAGCGTTTCTGACCAGGTTTGGCCTGCTCACCCTGTGTCTTGGTAGCTTTTAGCAGAGCACGCTGACAACCTCCACCTGACATCTGGCTTCGAAGCAACCATCAACAAGTTTGATACCAATTTCTCTACGCATCTGCTGGACCTGCTGGACAAGCTGAGCGTTTACAGCACCAACGACTGTGAGCACAGCATGCTCAACATCATCTACAGGTGAGCCAGGGGTTTCTCTCGGTAGCTTCCCCTCCTGTGGCACTCGGGTTCAGCCCAGGGGGAGCGATTGCAGTGTAGATCTGTACGTGTCTGTCCCATTGTGTTTCAAATGCTGCGGCCGGCAGTTAACCTTTGTGGAAACTGTGCCACCAAATACTGAGAAAGTACTGTGCTCCCAGATACTGAGAGCTTGCTCATTGCGAGTTCTTCCTGCTTGCGGAGAAAAGAGAAGCACGGTGATTCAGCAGGATGTAAGAAAGCATGATGCTTCCGTTGTCAGTTCACGCTGGGGATGGTGACCTAAAACTGCACCGCATCGGCTGCTCAGAGCCGGGCCTGAGGCCTCCACGCCCAGATACTTCCACATCCCGGTTCTGAACGAGGGCTGCAGAGGAAACTCTGGGTCTTACGCTGGGTCACCACCACCAAGCCCCCCAGTTGGGACTGCCTAGGACAGGGTGTGGGCACCGCTGGACCTTGAATTAGAAAGCTGGTGCTCCCAGTTCCTCATCTGGAGCTGCGTGTTAGCAGCTGTGCAACAGCACGTGTCCTTCCAGTGCTTGGGCTGCTCCACCGTGCTTTGAGGAGCGGACACCCCGCGGCCCTCGGCCAGCCATGACATGGAGCTCCCGTGCAGCCTGCAGGGATTGTTGGATCCAGGCCTGGGCTCTATGGCAACAGGAGCCCAAGAACCAGGGTGGAGATGGCTGCCATCTCAAATAACGTAGCTGAGGGAGAGGGAAGGGTCTGTGAGATCTGCTTGGTCTTTCCTTATGAGTTGTAACCCCAGATCTTCAGGGTGCTGACGGTGCTGGGGTGTCTTGGCTTCATCAGCAGTGCTGGCAGCGAGCTGGCGGCTGCAGGAGGTGCCCGAAGTCACTCCCCAGCAGGGAAGAGGAGCAGAATGACAGCACAGGGGCAGTCAGTCGGGTGACTTTGATTCCAAATGCTCTGAAACCTTCACCCTTAGGTGCTGCTAACATTCGTCAGATTCCCTTCCTTCACCAGTCTGGAGGCAACAGCAATGACTGAGCTTAGAGGAGGACCTGCAGGGTGTGCCAAGTGATGCAAAAGGCAGCAAATGGCAGCAGAACGAGATACTGAAGTGTAACCACAGAAATCCTTAGCAGTTATCAAGCATAATGCAAGCCTACAAACAGAGTTGAAAGGGAACAGGATGTGAGTCCTGACCTTATAAGCCCTCAGGTTGGAATCAAAATTCAGCAAATGTTCCTGCCTCAGCCTCATTTCCTTCGTGTAACATTTAAAGGACAAAAGAGATGTCAGCTGTTCAACCAGGAGAAAGCAACCCATACATTCCATCTGTTGGGGCTCTGTTTGCCGCAGTCACAAAGAATGTCAAGGAACACTTTGTTGCCGTTTCTGTGAGGTTGTTAAGCAACACCAAGCTCAAATATTGTGCCCGTTCATTGAGGATTGGAGCAACTTAGCTGAGGAAGGGAGAGGGTAACTTCTGTGTGCTTCACAGGCTTCTGGCCGCTGTCGCTTGGCGTTCCTGGGGCGCGAGTCTTCGAGTTACGCGGCTTCACCGTGCGGAGAGCTGCCCGGGGAAGCCATGGCAGGAGTGGGGCCGGGTGTTTCTGTGCCATCCCAGGCACTTTTGGGGCTGTGAAGGAGATGGGATGATGATGTTGATGCCGCTGCCCGCTTAGAGAGGTGCTGCAAAGCGTTTTAGCAACGCTTTTGGTTTTGGCTCAGCTGCTTGGAAGGCACTGCTCGGGGCTGTGGAGTGTGCGGGCTGATGGCATTCCTCTGCTTCGTCCCTCAGGTTGGACTTCAACGGGTTCTACACGGAGCGCCTGGAGCACATGTCTGCTGAGCGGAGCCAGAGGGCGGCCCCGCCACCGCCCCGTGCCGCCGTGCCCGTCCCGTGAAGCAGGGAGCGAGGGAGCAAACACCGTGTGGGCTGGGCGCAAACTGCAGAGTCTGCAGTATTGAAACTGCAGTATTAAAACTGGGGAGTATTGAATCCCCTGGGAAGGGTGTGATGGATTTTCTCTTCTGAGAGGCTTTTGTGAAGTCTTTTTTTTTTTACTGCATTGTAGAATGATGTCTTTGTGTGTTGTAAAATAATAAGGAAAAAAAAAAAAACCAGGATTGTTTTGTCTGCTAACAGAACTTGCCAATTTTAAGTGAGTAGATTCTGGTCTGCTGGTGGCAATGCCCCAGCTCGGCAGTGGGGTCAGATGCTGACCCCACTCAGCCCTGCAGAGCTCCCTCCTGGAGCTGAGGGCCGTCTGTGAGCCCAGGGTCACACCCACACCTGCAAACACCCAGGCAGAGATGGTGATGCCCGCGGGGCAAAATGTTGCAGCCAGCCTGGGCTCCTGCTGTCTGCGCGCTGAGCTGTGCTCCCTCCTCACACATTTTTGTAGGCTGGTATCAGCCTGATTGCTGCTCTGCTTCAGAAACCCCTTTGAAGCTCCCCAGGTTACTGATTAATCCACTGCTGGCCGTCTCTCCGGAACACCCCCAGGGTTTTGTGCGTCCTGGTTCACATGCATGCACCACTTGTGCTCTCCTCCTTATCTTAGAAGGTGTTGTCCTGGCTCCAGCGTCCCCAGCATGACAGCACACTGGCAGATGCCTTCAGCTACCCCAAAACTGTGCGCCCTAAGTGTGTGTCTGCTCAGCTGAGCACAGCCTTTAAGGTTTGGGGGTGTTTGGGCAGGTTGCCGCAGAGATGCTCGCGGCTCTCTCCCAGGGCTGAGATGTGTCCCCTCTGTGATGTTCCAGCCACTGCTGTGCCTGCAGCTGGGCTTCGTTCCCCAGTGGATGCCCCTTCCTCGGCTGTTGCGACATCTTTGTGCCTGCATTTCTCCACGCAAGAGCATGTGTTGGAGCAGGACGTGCCTCTGTGCCAGCTCAGCGCAGGTGCTCCAGAACAGGGCTCCTGCTCGGATTTGGGATTTTCCAGGCAGCACAGAGCCTTGCAACAGCTTCATCTCCTGGCTAGCTTTGGCCCCAGCACGCATCAAAAGCTCTCCGTTATCTCTGTGGATAAGGAGGAAGCAGCAATCCGGACCCTCGAGGGCCAAAGTTTCGCACCTCATGGGCCCCACAGGGGCAGTAGGAGAGATTCGGGAACTGGTGGGGGGCATGAGGCCGCTGTCCTATGCCACCGTGCCAATGGTGACAGCCGTGTCCTCCGGGGCTGAATCCTGTGGCACCCCATCCTGTCACCTCAGAACCAAGCACGGCCCCCCTGACCCCCTCAGCGCCTCACGGTCACCCCAATGCCCTGCAGAGCCGCTCCGTGCCCCAGAACAACCCGGCGCCCCAGGACAGCCCCTGGTGCTGCAAGCACAACCCCCGCGGACACCACGCCCCCCCCCCAGCGCTCCGAGGACGCCTCCTGGCACCCCACAGCCA
>VXAV01006695.1:33492-52957 GCA_013399715.1 Alectura lathami | reverse complement strand
GGAAACCTTGCAGTCTGGGGAAGGGAATGGGGTTTGGCTCAGGAGGTTTGGAGTTTGGGCTATGATGGCCTTGACCCCAGAGAGGCTTTCCTCATCGCCTTGAAAGAAGTGAAGTTCAGCCAAATACAGGGATTTGTGTTCTAGGAGCAGAAAGCCGTCAGCACCCCATGAGGGGTCGGGGACATTGTTTTGTACAGCACATTCATCCGTGATTCAAACCACCCCTTCTCGATAAAATAGCTTCAAAAACCACTCCCTGAAAGCATCTGCTTCCTCTGCTCTAGAAACCCAAACGTGTCCACGAGATAAACACTGCTATTTAGAGGCACCATCTGTGCCGCTGGGCATCTTTGCACCTAGCTGTGGTCCCCTGCTTCCCTGTGGGAAAGGGGCCTCAAGAAAGACGGGGGCGGCAGGGGGTGATGCTTCATCAGGGCCTTTTCCCCTCCCTGCCCTGTGGCTGTCGGTGGCCGCGCTGACCCGCCGGCCCCTTCCAAGCTTCTCTGCAATTCACTAAAGCCCCCGGCGCTGCCAAGAACAACAAAGCCCTGCTTTGTGGCCGCTGCACGCGGGAGATGCTGCTCACGAGAGAAGAATTCAGCCCCCCACTTCCCGCGGAGCCCCCCCCCACCCCGAGGATGATGATGATGATGATGGTGACGGGTGCCATCACCGCAGGCTCTGGGTGAGGCTGGACACCTCACCACGGAGGAATGCTGGCCCTTGCATGCCCAGGTGTCAGCCCCAGGATCCTGTAAGAGCTGAGCACATGGAGCAGCCCCGGGGATGTGCGGCACCTCGGTGGGGCTGGGAGTGAACGCCGAGGTCAGGGTGACCGTAGGGTGATGCCCTTCCACCAGCGCTGCGGGGATGCGGGGGGATCTTGACACACAGGAAACTGAACTTTGCCTCAGCAGCAGGCAAGAACCCAAATCAAGCTGATTTGTAGCCGTGATGTGGCATGTTGGATCGGTTGGAGATAAGGAAGTCTCTGGTGGTGAAGGCAGTTGGGGAGCTTTGTGGTTCAGCCTGTGAGTAAGCGCTGAGCTCAGTCCCAAAAAAGGAGCTGATGAGTTGGAAACCTCAGTTTCTGGCGCGGCCATCTGCAGCCGTGTGTCAGACACGGGAAGCAGCCTTTGCTGACTCTGCTCCCTGGCTGGGGACCTGCCCGTTAGCTCAGGATGTGCTGGGGATTTGCATTATTGCCCCCGTGCTCTCTTTCTGCCTGATTTCCTGCTTCTTTTCTGGATGCCTGTAGGGTGAGCGTGCACGAGGCCAGCGAGGAGCAGGGCTCCCCACCCCACTGCTCTCTTCCAGCACGCTGCCTGCAGCCCCCGTGCCCCTCCTGGGCAGGATCAGGGCAATGGGATCCTCTCTCCTGCAGTTTCACTCGTGGTGACGGTGGGTTTGTGCTGCCGTTTTGTCTCACGCAGAGCACCTACCCGGACCGTGTCCTCTACAGCGTCCGCGCCGAGGGCAGGGACTACCTGCTGCACCTGGAGAAGAACAGGTGGGTGCGGGTGGGCTGGTGCGATCCCCGCAGGGGAGTTCTGGGGCGGCACTGTCCGTCCTGTCCCCAAAGCTGGTGCTGCTGCTGACACCCGTGTCCCCATCCGCAGGGAGCTGCTGGGACGGCATTACACCCAGACGCACTACCTGGCCGATGGCACGGAGGTGATGGAGCAGCCAGATGTCCAGGTACGGGGCTGGGGTCGCAGCAGGCTGCTGGAAGAGGAGCTTTTGGGGCAAGAAAAGCACTGGTGGTGATGTGGAGGCCACGTCGTGCTTCCTGTTTGGTCGGGGCTGGCGGGCTGAGCTGGGATCTGCCAGTGATGCAGTCACTCCATCGTAGAGAGCAATGTTTTACGCATCTCTTTTCCGGCTTGCAGGACCACTGCTTTTACCAAGGCCACGTCGAGGGGCACGCCAACTCCGCGGCAAGCATCAGCACCTGCAGTGGGCTCAGGTAGGACCTGCGACTTCCCTGGGGCAGAGAGGGAAAACAAACATCCGCTGTCCCCGATGCCGGCGTGCTGACCTCTGTGGCTCCAGCGGGAAGCAGCTGGAGAGGAAGGGGTCTCTCGTAGGGTGATGCATGGCATCTGTCTGTCCTGCATGGCGTCTGTCAGGCTGCCTGCACATCACCTCGCCGACCCGACACCCGCCCTCTCTCTTGGCAGTGGCTTTTTCCGCGTGAATGAGACCACCTTCCTGCTGAAGCCCCTGGAGGAGCATGAGGCCGGCCAGCACGCCGTGTACAGAGCAGCCCACCTGCGGACGAAGCGCGGTGTCTGCCCGGAGGCCGCCCTGGAGTACGACCACGACCCCAAAATCGCCGCACCCTTGAAGCTCTATCGCTGGGTTAAGGATTGCATTGCTTCTCCTCGCGTAGCTGGGTTTGTGAGAGCCCTAAGGCCTGTGATGTTGGGGAAGGAGTCGGGCTGTGCTCTTCTCTCCTTACCCCATGGACCCGCATGTGCCCAGCCCCGTCCCACGCAGGGTCTCAGCCAGCCCCTCTCCTGCCTTGCAGCCACAGCGGGCTGGGGCTTTTCCTTGTGTGTTGGAAGATGTCCGAAACGCCTGGGCGAAATAACATCAGAAAGCAGATCTAGGAGAGCTCCTGGCCTTGCGTAATGCTGGAAGATGCTCCAACAAATCCCACGGGAGGGTCAGCGGCAGGGACTTTTCTCTGCACCTTCCTTTGCACTCACTTTCCTCTTCCCTTCCAGAAATCAGCCCGCTTACACAAAGGGCCCCGGTACGTGGAGCTGGTCCTGGTTGTGGACAATGAGGAGGTAAGAGAGGATGGGCTTGTGTTTTCACTCTCTTCTGCGGCTGCCGGGAGGTGGATCCAGCCTGGGAACGTCTCTGTGTCCTTCCTCTAGTTCAGGAAGTACAAGGACTTGCGCAGGGTACAGAACCGCATGAAGGAAATTGTCAACCACGTTGACAAGGTGAGACCGGGGCCCCAGTGCGGGTGGTGTGGGTGGACCCTGCTCGCCCCAAAGCTGGGAGAGGGCTGCGGTGGAACCTCGCACCGTGAGGTGCTCAGCTCTCCCTCGAGTCCTCAGCAGTGTGTGAAGGCTGAGCTTGCACGGCTGGGGAGGCCTGGGCTTGGCAGCGTGTCCCCGGGGGAGGTGGGGCCTTCCCTCTGCCCGGATCCAAGGGCTCCCTTTGGCCTTGCAGCTTTATCAGCCTCTTGGCCTGCGCGTGGCCTTGATCGGCTTGGAGGTGTGGAGCAACAGGGACAAAATCGTCGTCAGCCGCAATGCAGAGGAGACGCTCGATAACTTCCTCCGCTGGCGGGAGATGGAGCTGCTGAAGAGGAAGCCGCACGACAATGCCCAGCTGATCACGTAAGGGGGTTGGACGAGGGCCCCCGCTGCTAACCGCATGGGTTCCGTGCCCACGGTCACGTTTCCTTCCTGCAGGGGTGTAGACTTTCACGACACGACTGTAGGGCTGGCGAAGAAGCTTGCCATGTGCACCCGGGACTCCGGCGGTGTCAATCAGGTGGGTCCCGCAGCCCATGAGGGCTGTGGTGGGCCTGAGCCACAAGGAGCCTCCAAGAGCTGCTCTGCTCTGTGGGCACGGGGCTTCTCCCGCCACCTGTCAGGTGACCACGAGACTCGATTTGCAATTGCTCCTCGGCCATAAGACCAGTCTGGAGGTCTTCAGCGGCTGTGGGACCAGCTTTTGCCTTCCATTACCTCAGTCATAATAACCTTCCAGTACCTAAAGTGGGATACAGGGAAGCTGGGGAGGGACTTTTTGTCAGGGAGTGTAGAGACAGGACAAGGGGTAACAGCTTTAAACTAAAACGGTCGATTTAGATTGGATATGAGGAGGAAAAAATTTATTCAGAGGGCAGTGAGGCACTGGCACAGGCTGCCCAGGGGAGCTGTGGACGCCCCAGGGGGTGTCTGCACCACGTTTCACTTCTTGTTCTACAGGACCACAGCACGGATCCCATTGGTGCTGCGTCCACCATGGCTCACGAGATGGGACACAACCTGGGTATGTCTCATGACGAAGACATTGCTGGCTGCCACTGTCCTGTTGTCAAAGATCGTGGAGGATGTGTTATGGCAGCGAAGATCAGGTGAGTGAAGGAGAAAGCTTGAAGAAAGAGCGAAGAGTAGCGCTGGGCCGCAGGTATTTCTAGATATCCTCCAGCAGTGTCTTGATGAGAGCTGGGATGAAGCTTGTGGGATGGTCAGGTCTGGGGGAACGTTCGCCACTTCGGTCACAGATTTTGAAGCTAGACGCGCATCCGCTGGAGGTTCTCCAGCCATTCTCTGGGCCGGTGGATGGGAAGGCCCTCGGGCAACCAGCTCTGCTCATGGCCGCCTGGTTTTGTGCCCCTCCAGCTTGGCATACCCCAGGCTCTTCAGCAGCTGCAGTGAGCAGGACATGTGGCAGTTCCTCGGGGACCCCAGGACCGGCTGCCTGCTGAACGTCCCTGGGGCGGACGAGCTGTACGGGGAGCCGGTGTGCGGGAACCGCTTTGTGGAGCGGGGAGAGCAGTGTGACTGCGGCAGGCCGGAGGTATGTGCTGGGAGTTTGGGAAGGATGTGAGACCCCATCGCTCAGACTTGGAGAGGGTTGTGCAGGTTTCTTCACCACCACTGGGCTTTGCAAGACCTCCCCACTCACCTTCCCTGTGCTCCTTTGTTTGTGCCAAAGAGTGACTTGGATGTGAGCCCCACGTGGTGTGGTTTCGGGACATCCCGAAGGAGGAGTTGTGACCCGCATGATGCACGTCCTGAATCAGGGCAAGGCAGCGGTGCAGACACAAGATGTTTGTGCCCCTGATGGGCCCCCAGCCAGGCAGCGACGTGATGCTGCTGTGTTTTGGAGCGGGGTGCTGCAGTGCATTTGCCCCGTGATTGGACTTGGAGCCGTTTCATGCCCGTAGCGGCTACACCGCCCTCAGCGCATGGTGACACGGCAGCGCCCTGAAAAGGAGGGCATCTCTGAGGGGATGTCTGGGAGGGTGTCGGTCCCTTCCTCTTTCAGGAAGATTTCCTGCTCTCTCTGCAGCATGGGTTTGTGGCAGTGGGGTTTTCCCTCAGGAGCCTGCAGCTAAAGCAAAGCTGAGACTTGTCAGTCCTCTGGCTGTGGGAGGCCCCCGGCCCTCGGTCCCAACAACACAGGCTCCATGAAGCTCATCTTCCTTTGGGGCCTGCTTGGTTTTGCCAGCTCAAGTCCAAGCCCTTTTTGGCTTCACCTTCTGAAGAACGGGCCCACTGTAAGCAGAGAGCAGGCTCCAGCGCGGTTCCCTCACCAAAGTCAGTGCCCCCATGTGTCCCGCAGGAGTGCTCCGACCGCTGCTGCAATGCCACCACGTGCCAGCTGAGAGAGGGGGCCGAGTGCGCGCGGGGTGACTGCTGCCAGGACTGCAAGGTACCAAGCAGACACTCACGGGCTCCTTGATTGCTTCCCAGCAGAGGCAGAGCTTTCCCACAGCTCTGGGGGAAGCGATGCTTTCCACCCACGCTCTGGCTCTATGCGGGCAGTCTGCACCTGGGGTGGGAATTGCTCGGGAGGATGAGGCAGCCTCTGGTTGTGGCTCCCGGAGAGCAGGTTCCCCCAGCGCCATTCGGTTTGGTACCGTGTCAAAGACGGGGAAGAACTAGGAGGGAAACGCACGCCGCCTCTTCTACTTTGTTCTTCCAAGAGGAAGTTAGGGGCTGGGTGCACTGCTCACGGGACGCGGTGCCCGTGCTTTTCCTGGGACATGCGCACCCTGAGGTGCCGATGTCCCACTTTCTGTGCAGGTGAAGGCTGTTGGCATGCTGTGCCGGGCCAGCAAGAATGACTGCGACCTTCCTGAGCACTGCACCGGCCTCAGCTCCGAGTGCCCGGAGGATGTCTTCCAGGAGAACGGCATCCCCTGCCAGAGCGGCCGCGGCTACTGCTACAATGGGGCCTGTCCCTCACACGCTGAGCAGTGCCGCCTGCTCTGGGGTGCAGGTAGCACCCCCTGCCCACCTTGCTCTGGCCCCACATCTGTCGGGGTGTTGGGGCTGCTGACCTTTACGCGTGGCGACCCTGGGAGGGGGATGGGGCCAGGCAGGACTTAGCACTGGGGCTGCTGTCAGCTCGCTGCAGGCTCTAGCCCCACGCACGCCTCCTGCTCTGTGCCTCCCGCAGCGGCCCAGGTGGCTCCTGATGAATGCTTTAAGCACAACAGCAGGGAGAACCACAAACTCCACTGCATGACCGAGTCTGGGAAGAGGCCCTGCAGCCCCAAGTAAGGAGCAGGAGGGGCCCTTTCCATTTCCATCACTAGCCCTGGGGCCGAGCAAGGCTCCCCGGGGCTGACGTTGCTCCGCTCGCAGGGATGTGAAGTGTGGCACGCTGCTGTGCACTAGCGACAGCACCAACCCCGTCCTCGGCAGCGGCTTCTTCGCTTTCTCTGATGGCCGCCTCAAGTGCAAAGCAGCCTTCGACAGCAACGATGCCAACCTCCAGCTGGTGCCCACTGGTACCAAGTGCGGGGAGGAGATGGTGAGCCCTGTGGGGACGTGCCGGGGTGGCGGGAGGTGGCTCCCGGCCATGGGGCCGTGCTCAGAGCCTCCTGCCCACCCCCAGGTCTGCTACGCTGGGCGCTGCCAGAACCTTGGGGTCTACGGCAAGAAGAACTGCTCAGCAAAGTGCAGCGGCCACGGGGTCGGTTGTGCCTCCCTGCTCCTTGCAGCCACGGCTAGTGGGGCTCCTCCCGCCCCCTCTGCTTTGCTCCCATGCCCTGACTCTGCCCTCTGTGCTTTCAGGTGTGCAATCACAAGCGGGAGTGCCACTGCGAGCCGGGGTGGGCACCGCCGTTCTGCCAGCACAAGGTTTTGGAGCTCACAGCAGGTAGGGTGTGCAGTGCTGAGGCGGGGGTCAGGGCCACGCTGGGCATCTCCCCGTCCCCATGGGGCATCCTTGACTCAGGGGAGCCCATCACAATGCTGGCCGGCTCTCTGCAGGGGCCAGCAGCGTGGTCCTGGCAGCTGTGCTGGCTGTGCTGGCACTCTCCAGCATCCTGCTCGGCGGAGGCATCGTGCTGCTCAGAGGCAAGGGGAAGAAGTACTTCCAGAAAGGGTAAGGGGGCACGACAGTGAGGTTTAGCTGTGGTTACACAGGCTGAGCTGAGAGCAAGCCCCTGTTGCCTGTTGGCCCTTTGCCTTGCAGGAGGATCTCAGGCAGACCCACCACCGGCCTCACCAACCCGCTCTTCCAGGACGGTGCCCGGCCACGCCAGCTGTCCCGTCAGGCCATCGGCAGCCCCAGCCTGCTCAGCACCACAGCGGCCCCACGCAATGCCCGGCCGCTGGTGCCCAGCCGCCCGGCCCCTCAGGTAGGAGCTTGGTGCAGGGCCAGGGGCAGGAGCGGAGATCCCAGTGGGGTTGTCTCAGCCTGCCGCATCCCGTCTGCTGGGTGTGATGTCCCTGCCTCGTGGCAGCACTCCCTCCCGGTGCGGGGATGAGGGACTCGAGCCTTTCCTCTCTGGCCCCCAGGAAAAGCCGAAGCCGCCCAGCAAGCCTCTGCCGGCCCTGAAGAGCAAGCAGGTAGTTGTCCCCAGCAACTGGGGCCACAGGGGGCTGGTGCTGGGAGCGGGTCGTGGCTGGTGCCCCATGGGCAGCCCCCCTCACTTTCTTCTCTCACCCCATGCCACCTCCACCAGCCTCGCAGCATGGCAGCAGAAGCACCATTACCGCCAGCTCCTCCCGCCAAGCCCCCGGCCCTCTTGTCCCAGCCACGCGCAACCCTGGTCCTGCCCCAGGTGAGATGCACCCGGTGTCCCTCTCGTCCCCTCCCAGAGCTGTGGGTCCCCTGAGGATGTTGCCCCCCGCCAACCCTCCCTTGTTGTTGCAGCGAGGTGTCCCCCCCAAGGTGGCCCTGAAGCCACCAGCGGGCAGGAGGTGACGTGGGACACGTCCGTCACCGCAGCAGGGGAGCTGCGGGCCCTGGCGCTTCGGCGTGATGGCTGAGGACTGCTGCATCTTGTGCCACCGGTACTTGAATTGCTCGACGGACATCCCGGACAGCATCAGTGTTTACAGCATTTTTGTGCCTTAATGGACTTTGGTAGCTTTATGGGTTGCCCAGACAGCCATGAGCTGGGGGCTCAGTGTCACAGGGAGGAGAACGGGAACAGGGACACCCCACAGGAGGCCTGCTCTCCTCTTCGCCCCTCTCTCTAAGCCCCCCTGCTGCCATCCTTGAGCCCCCTCAAGCCCCTCTGATTTGGATGCCAGCCCCGAGTTGTTACTGGGTGTCCTGTGCCTCAGGCACCGCTGCCTTCTGTCCAGGTATAGTGAACGTGCCCTGCTCCTTGGGCTCTGTCCCTGCTGGGGTGACAGTGAGGAGCTCCTGTGTTCGCCCCACAGTGCATCAGCTGCGCTGTGCATTGTGCTGGCAGCTCTGAGCCAGACTTGGCTTCACTGCAGCAGCCCTCCCTCCTGGGTTCTTAGCTCCTGTCTTCCTGAAACGAGACATCTCTGGAGCATTTTACCACAGCCGTTAATTTATGATTGTTACATGACTGTTTTGAGCCCTTCGTTGTGGAATTGGTCCTCTTCATTTTTTATATCATTTAGGTCGAACGCTTTTGTACAAATAAAGACTGAAGATAGCAGTGGTGTCATGTCATGCTGCAGGGCAGGAGGGGACACCGGGCAAGTGTGTAACATCCCACGCTGGGGCTCAGCGTGAGTTCTGCTTGGCGAGGAAGTGTGGGTATGAGGAAGACAGGGGGGAAAATTGCTCAGGCTGAGCAACCGAGGCCACTAAGAGCAGAGTCAGCAGGAGATGTGCAATGAGAGACAGTAACACTGGCCACAAGACACACAAAGCCACCAAGGAAATGGTAACAAAATAGCTTTATTCTGTTTTTATCAAAAGAATACAACACTGTGCATGTAAACTTGAACATATGTGTCATGTTTCCTTTAAAGAAGGTGCTGATCCAGTGGCAAACCCCTCTAGTCACAAGAGCATGCAGAGAGAATGGAGAGAAAAAAGTTCAAACCCATGTTCCCCGCTGCACCCACACTCCCCCTCTGCCCTTGCAACTTGGTGAGAAGCCCGGGCCAGGTGCTAAGGTCATGGTTACTCACCTGCGGACAGGCAGCACCCTGCTTCTCATGCTCCTGCTGGACTGATGCTGGGTGAACAGGCGGGGATGGTGGAGGCTCCTGCACAAGGCACCGAGCCCCCTGCAAACGCTGCTGCAGGACTTCGGACCGCAGGATGACATTTAGCCAGAGTGACAGCCACAAGCGGCAAATCCACGCCTCCACCAGGGCGGCTGCATGGGCAGGAGAGCAGGAGATGGGTGGCAGTGCTGCACAGGGCCCAGGCCGGATGCTTCCTGCACCAGCTTCCCTTTTCCCTGCGTGGGGTCCTGCTGGGTGCTGCCTTGGTATCGCTTCTCGAGGTCCCCCGATGCCCCTGCTCCTTGGCACCCCCAGGCTGGCGTAACTTTCCCTGCACCCACCCACCTGCGGCCTGATGCCAGCTCCCAGCCCTGGGTGAGTCCACAACCCCTCCAAGGAGTGCTTCCCTTCTCAAAAAGCCTCTACTTGTCTCAGAAGTCAACCCAAACGGCTGTTGCTGGAGCAAGGAGCGGCTGTGGTGTTTCTGCTGTGAGCCAGCAACAGCAAGGAGCTGGGAGGTCAGAGATGTGGCTGCGGTGGCTCCCGACAGCCCTTGCCACAGGGAAAAGGGGATCTTGTAAACCCAGGAGTACTTCCCAGGAGGCATTTCAATCACCACAGCTGGAAGAAAGAAAGGGTGAAAATATCCCTGCTCTGCCCCAGAGATGGAGGACAGGCAGCCAGGCAGGTGCTGAGAAAAGGGTAAGGCACCGTGTGTTACTGAACTTCCCCAAGGAGAGACAGCGCCAACCTTTGTGTCAAACACGCCACACAGGATAGGGGAAATGGGACTGATGTGCACCCAGCGCCTGGGACGAGAAGCTCAGGCCGTTTGCTTTGGGTTGAATGCTCCAGCGAGGCTAAAGCTGAGCGGGTTCCTCCCCTTGCCGTAAGGCTGTGGATGGTGACAGGGACAGGGGAGCAGGACGGACAGCTGGGTATCCAAAGGGCACAGAGGAGCGGCGGTCTCTGAGCACGCAGCGAGTTAAGAGGCAGGCAGTGCTGCAGCAGTGCAAGCTGGGGCATGGTTTTCTGGCTCAGGTCCTTGCCAGCATCTTCTGAGCTCGCCACGGCACAGGAGAACAGATCCCAGAAACAAGCACGTCCTTGTGGGCAAAGGGGAGCATGGAAGAGAAGAGGAAAGCAGATTGTATGAATGAACTTCATGCCCTGCAAGGATTTCACCTTCGCTGCACCACTGGGAATGGTGATGCCTGCTGGCTCTGCAGCTGAGGAACCAAACACAGGATCTGTGGCAGAGCAGGGTCAATGGCATGGGTGGGACGGCGTGGCAGCGCTGGGCTGGGCAGGCTGTGCTGGGCACCGGTGCTCTGGCTTGCTGCGGTCCGTAACAGAAGGCTGTCCGAGGAGCAGCATCACACCACGACTCCTGCCCTCTGCTCCAAGGCTGCCTCACATCTCCGGTCACTCTCCTCTCTCCCTTCGCTTTGTGGCAGGACAGAGCAGTGGGAATTCAGCACTCTTTCAATATCTATGGCGAGGCCGTGGTCTGAGCACAGACCGCCCAGCGCTGGGCCCTCTCTTCTCCACGCACTCTGCATCACGGTGCAAGGCAGGACCCAGACACCTGGGTGAAGCGTGCTGCAGCCAGCCAGGGGCACCCAGCGCAAGGCTCCTGCTTGTAGAAGGGCTGTTACAGAAACCTGTCAGAGACTGCGTGCTCAGTCGTTATCTAGTTCCACTGCCTACAGGAAAAGGTTATGGCTATGCAGATCCTATTCAAATCATCTATTCCACACCAAACTCCTTGCTGGGGCTCGCCCTGAGTGGGATCAGGAGCCTCCGCTGGCCAGCACGCAGCCCTTGAGGAGAGTTACGTCACGTCGACAGAAACCTGCCTGGGAGTCCAGGCAGCGAGGCTTCACCAGCAAGATGAAGGTAAGCTCTGCTGGGCCTCAGCTAGGAGCACTGGGAAACGCACCGTGCGCAGCCGCACAGCGCTCAAAGCCACGTCTCCTGCCTCAAGGGCAACGCTTGCTAAATAATCGCACCTACTGCGGAAGGCTTTCCTGGCGTCTGTCCTTTAATATTCCAGTATGGGTTTGTTAGTACAGGGTTATCCCTCATGTGGAAGCACCAGTTTAACGGGGAAGAAACAGCAGAGGCAGAGCGCTTGCAATGCGTTGCTAGAAGAAAAAAATCAACCCAACTGCCACCTATAGGCAAGACGTCCACGCACGCGCTGCGCCTGCCCCACCAGCATGGGGCAACGTCCCAGTTTACAGCTTGGCGAGCTGCTGAGCTGCACTGGGTCTCCTTCCACCTCCGTCAGCCAGTACTTCCCTTTGTTTTGAAGTGGCTTTCTGCGGGGCTCTCCAGGACTTCCTGCGAAGGCAGGCTGCTCTCCCGGGCAGTCCTCAGATCAGCTTGCTGGAAGGCACACGAATCCAGAAACACGCTGGGGATGCTGTCACCAAAATACAGCTTGCTGTTGGCAGCTATCGCCTGGTATTTCATCAGTTCCAGGTACTCTGGGGTAAGTTTCAGCTACAAGAAGATGAAACAGACTGTCAGAGACAACGTCCTGCATCGTTAGATTCCACCTCAGGCAGCCGCTCCCAGGAAACTGGCACGCGGGCTGTTAAATCGAGTGTTTTCTCAGAGCTGCCCGCCCAAACCTAGCCTCCTACACACAGAGGGGAAGAGCAAGCCCTTCCGACCAGCTTCCAGGCACTCACCTTGTTGGAGTCAGCCAGCTTCTGGGCAGTGTAGTACTCCGCATCCGCTTTCGCCTTCTCTCTTGCGAGGAACGCAGCGTCTAACGCAGGGAAAGAAGCATTAGCAAGCCCACGTCAGCCTGTCCCGTGGGGATGTGCTGAGCATGCCTGTGAGAGGGCCCAGCTGGCAGGGTACCTGCGCCTCTGGCTGCCTGCAGAGGCAAGCTCGTGCTGCTGCAGCCGCTGTTGTTTTTGTGGTGCTCATGAGCCCAGTTCTGAGGTCTCTCTACCTGCCACCACCCTTAGCTGGAAGCTGACCCCGGCACCACCGTTACCTTCAATCTCAGAAATGCGCTTCTCTGTCTCCTTCTCCATAATCTTCTGTTGGTAGTGAATCCTGGCCACCTGAGCAGCCTTCTCCGCCTCTGCAATCACAACAGGCTCAGCTCAGACATCCACTGCTCAGGGCCTGCGCGGCAGAACCCCGACCCCAGCCCCGGGTCGCAGGCACAGAAGCGATCTGCCTTCTGCCGCCTCCTTTCCTGCTCAGATCCTGCAGCTCTCCGCCAGCTTGTGCCCCAGGCAGTGGCTGCAGGAGGAAAACAGGCCTGGTGCTTCTAGAGCTGGACTGGCTGCCCCTCCTTTTGCCCCGGAAGACAGAGGTCCTCACTGCTCTGCTGCTTTGGGAGCAGATACAGCAGCACAAACATTCTACGTCTCCCACTGACTGTTGGTGCAGCCTCCACCGGGACAGTGTCCTGTAACTGGGAAGGGAAATGCTGCCAGGCCCCAGGCTGCTGACATACCAATGAGTGCTTTTTTCCGGTCCGTCTCTGCCTCCTTCTCCACTACCTTCTGCTTCTGGGCTGCAATGAGCAGCTTGGTCTTCTCAGCCTCCCTGCAGGACAGGAAACAATTTCAGGCAAAAGCAGACAGGCAGCAGTTTGCGAATAAGAGCACTGACAGGTGTCAGCAGCATCCCCTTGCGGCAGTGACAACCAGCTCTGTGTGAGCGCGGGCGCTGCCGGCAGGCCAAAGGATGCGTGCCTAACCCAGCCTATGAACGAGCAGAGCCCACCTCTCCCCGTCTGAGCACAAGGCAAGAGTTTTCTAGCAGCATTGTGCCTGTGCCAAACCCTCAGAACCAATTCATAAGGTTTTAGGCGCTGCTACTCACATTAGCTCAAAATTTCTCCGGATGGCTTCTGGGATTTTGGGTTTTGTAACACGCACAGCCTACAGGGAAAAAAAAAAAAAAGTTAGCGCATTTTAGATTAAACATTTCAATGAGGTATGCATAACTGAGAAATGCCTTTGTGGGACTGGACATCTTCAAATTAATCCAAGGCCACACGCCGTTGTTTCCAGCCCTCTTGTGCCACACACCTGAGCACAGCCACTCCCATACAGGCACCATACGTTTGCATTTCCTGTCTCTGCACCTTTTGAGAAATCAAAGCGATCAGGCAAGGACTGTGGAAAAGACACCTAAAAACATCCACCAGCTTTGTTAGAAGAGGCTTAGTTCTCCAGCCCAAAGATGGAAAGGCTCCTCAGGCAACACCAGACAGCGGATTCCAAAGCAATGCTCAAGAAAGCGGCTCACCAACCCAACGAAACTAAACTGCGGGAGCAAGAACTGCAAACACACACACAGGCACAAGCTCAAGAATGGTTTTTCTAGGATAAAAGCTTGCAAAAGCTACCGTGCAACGAGAGGCCCTGTAGTGAAGACACGGGAAAGCAGCAGGGCATGTGTGGCAGCTGGGCACAGCTGCTGCAGGCAGCTGCTGAGCACCAGCCCCTGTGTGTCGCCTGGCTCATGACTGGATTTTGGGAGATGGGATTAAGACAGCCCATGGCACTGCAATGGTTACACCCTGTCGGGAGAGAGGGAGCCAGCCTGGCCTCAGAGCAGGACACTCGAGAACAACTGCTGCTCCTCTGAACAGGCAGAGGAAGTGGATTTATGGGTCATCACACCAGAAAACCTTTCACTGAAAGGGTTCCTCCGAGGTCCTGCCGGGAATGAAGCCTCTCCCAGTCCCCGGTAAGGTTCTGCATGCAGGAAGCTCACCTCAGAGAACTCCCAGCCACAGCAGGGTGCACTGGGATGCCTTCTTTCTATCTCCATAATACCACCAGCACCAAATCGAGGTCAGTTTCCAGAAATGTGGCTTTTCAAACAGAGGCAAGGACTCCTCTGCAGCCTGCCACAGAAGGCAGATCTTGGAAAGTTTCCTCTAGCTTAGACTTTATCTACTTGTAGGTGAAATCTGCTTATCTCTGCTACGTGGAAGCATTACAGTGTACCATCAGCGTTACTGACACACAAATGTCAAGGCATTGGGACAGGCTGGGGCTAAGAGGCTGAGCAAGAGCTATTTCGCATTAGGTGGAAAACAGAAGGAAGAAACCTCATCGACCTGGTGTAAAAAAGAGCAATCTTTTGTTCGGCGATGAACCTACCTGGATGGTAAGACCTGGTGCCATGACATTGAGGTCCTTCTGCAGGGCCAGCTTCAGGTTCTCGTCTATCTGATCTGTGGAGGACAAGAGGGAGATCACTTAGCTTTTTACCAGCGATTCTCCCGCACCCTGTGTGGCACGGAGTCAGCTGGCCTTGAAGAGGCATATCTCAAAAAGAGATTATTCAGCACACTGCTTCTCTTCCGAATTTGCCGATTCCTGAACAACTGCTACCCCCTAGTGAAAAAATCAGAGCGGTGCACTGGACTGAGCGTGTTCCTCGCAAAGTCAGACGGAAAATTTTAAAGTAATGAAGTTGATTCAGCCACAGAACAGAGGCCGAAAAGCAGAAGTGAAGACAAAAGGCAGCAAGCACAACTCCGTGCACAACAGCAGAGAACATACTTTGCACATCCAGAGTTCAGTCCTGCGTGGAAAAGGACATCCCCGCATGTAGACGTGGCATGACAAAGAAACCCGAACCCCTTGGGGGTAAAGTCACAAGTGGCACAGGGATATTTAAGGAGCTGGTTTCCAGAGTGCAGCTTCAGCGGAGAGGCTGCTTGCTCACAGGAGACCGCTGCACCGCGTTCCGCAGAAGAGCGAAGGGCCCCGGTGCCAGCCGCTTACCAAACAGCTCGATGTAAACCTCCTGGAGCGTGTGGGCGCTGCAGAACTGATTCAGCTCGTGATGGATCTTATTGAAGATCAAGGTCTTGTCGTAGTCCGCGGTGTAATTTCTCACGATATCGTACACTGAGGAAGGAAGAGAATGATCACAGCTCGCCGCCAGCGCTGCACCCCGCGACCCTCTGCTTTCTGCAGTGCCTCAGCCTCACAGCGACAGCTCGGGACTGCACGCATAGGATCAGGCAGTGAAAAAAAGGTGTTGGCCCCACAATTACAACGTGAACGATGCCTCAGGGACACAAGGGTTTTGCATTAAGATACACTGCTGAAAAAAGCTGTCTGGATCTGGGGTTTGGCAGCTGATGAAGTAAGAAGGTAGGAGGCTCCCACACGGGCTTTGCCTTTGTAACTTTCCCAGCAGCTGAGCAAGCACCTGGGGCCTTTCACAGGTCTCCTTCATTTCCCCTGCAAGGAACAGGATTGCTGGAGCACTTGCCACAAGCTGCTGAGCATTTCTTAGTGTACAGGTGTAAACTTCTTCAGGGGAGAAGAAGCAGTCCTAGAACGTCCTTTCATCTTTAAAATCAGCAGTTCTTGGAAAAGCGTGCAAGCACAGGCACGAATCTGAGTGCTGGGAACCAGAAAGGCAACACGGCACAGAAACTGGAAGCGGTGTTGCAAACCGAGACAGAGCTGCCAGAGGGCGAGGGAAGGCAGCCACAGCGCTGCTTGCTGCGGCAGGACAGGACTTACCTGCGTAGGGTGCCAATTTGTTCACAACTTCTATTCGGTCAATGTAGATCATAACACCGCCGCTGTAAGCGAACAGGAGAGCTAGTGAGTCGCTCCTGAAGCGCTCGCGCTGGCCTGCATTTCAAGCCAAGCCGTCTTTTTCACTCTGTTACTAAACGCTGCTGGAAACTCACAGTTCATTTTTACCCAGAACAATTCTGAGCTGTTCAGCATTTTGCAATCAGATGGCACCAAACCCCAGCTTCGTACAGACCAGTCCCTCCCTCCGCATAAACCAACAGCCTGTTCCAGCAAGCCTGCACAGCGGCTCTCACTGCACCTCGGCGGACTGATCCGGTGGGTGGCAGCCAGCCCACGGCAGGGGGCTGGAACTCGATGATCCTTAAGGTCCCTTCCAACCCAAGCCATTCTACAAGGAGACTACAAGGAACAGGAAGGACAGGTGGAAGAGAAACCCAGCCTCGGAGTCTGATGGCTAAACACACTGTTACACAACTAGGAGTGTTCAGGATCTATTCTTGCAACGAGTGTTGAACTGTGAAATTTCAGATTTGAGTCGATTCATTACTTATAAAATAATCCTGTATGGATTTTTGCTGACATTTTACCACAGAAATTTGGATTCCAAGTTTTGGCACGGAGCAGCTTCAGACTTCGATTCCAAATGCAGCAGATTTAAGGCCGTTAAAGACAACGCAGAGAGCTGTTCTAGCGGTAACACCTTAAAACTGGACGGGGCTCCGGTGACCTCTTGCCTGAGGTGCATTTAATTATTAACGGGGAAGTGCCTTAGCAGCTGCGTGGTGCATTGCAGCCCACATGCGACCTGCAGCTGAGTTCTGTGACTCTGGATCCCAGCAGGAGCTTCACAAGCTTGTTACACACAACTGCAGAACAGCTGAGACTGGCAGGGGTCTCTGGAAGTCTTCTCCACCTCCCGCTTCTACTGCTCAAGCAGGGCCACAGCAGCACAGCTTACTTTGGGCCGTGGTCAGCTCCATGAGAAAGTTCTGCCTGGCGTGCTGAGACACCTTGCAGGATGACAGCCCTGGCCCAGAGGCGTGATGTTGTTTTACAGAGCCCAGCAAGTGAGGTATTACTGCTACTCATGAGCTAAGTCAGCACTAAACACACTTAAAACTCCGCTCTGAAGACTTACTTTTAACAGTACCATTCAAAACGTGGACAGAAAGCATTACAACTCTGAATCCCCCTCCAGCAACTACTTTTCACTTGGGTCTAGAGACTCTTCACTTGATCGCAAAGCCCTGGCTGCGATCAACCTCACCAGCCTCACCTAGAGACACTCCCAACAGAGGCTTTGGATCTGAAGCTAAAACCTGCTGGGTGCCACAAGAATTTCACGCTAACGTTTAAGCCCAAGCAATGTCCCATCGTTTGCTGTAGGAATAATTCTGAAAACTCCCTTTCACAAGGGCCAAGAGAGGTCAGAATTAATTCTGCTTTATTAATAGCATCACTAGTGTTCAGCTGTTAATTTCAGCAGGGATGCTGTGTGTCACCACTCAAGTCATGCTGACAGCAGCTTTGCTGTTCTTCGAAACAGAAATACCGCAGGTACCTTGCAGATCAAAGACAATCACCGGTTTTGACCGATCCCGAGGGAACAAATTCAGTGATCCCTGAATGTGAATTGTGAATGAATCAACATGCCAGGATTCGCAGCCCAGCTCTGTTTGTTTAAACTACAAAAGAATCAACTTAATTGCGAACCAGGCAAGTGCCCCGCCCCTGCACGGGCTGCTGCTTTATTCTGCTGCGCTCTTCCTGTACGGCAGGTGATGTGCTGACTCCAAAAATGCCCCAGTTATTCCAGGAAACTTATTCTCTTGAGCTGTTTTTGAAATAAGCCATCTCCCCATCAGGAGGGAGGACTCCTGTTACCTGCCAACTGCTAGAGTCAACACTGAAGCTTCAGCCTAGAAACACGCAGAGCAGAAGGCAGACCAAAGCAGAGCAACGGGTGAGCAGAGCAGTGCATGGAAGAAAACAAGGGAAGTCAAAGAGATATCACTGGAAATGCAAACATCAATCCCAGCAAAAGCAAGAGAACCCCTCTCCTGCACCTCCTGCTTGATTCCCAAGCGTGATGTGAATATGTCTGGGGATAACCTCAGTGCCTTTACTTTTCAGCCTCTGCCTCACAGCTGTACGAACAATTAGTTGCCAGCCACGCAGCAGAACACATCTGCTCGTTGCCAGAAGAAATACAAAGGAAAAAACATACCTCGTCCCACAAGGCACATTTTTCACTTCATCCGTCTGCAACGTGGTCTGAAACAGAAAGACAGCCAGCGCTCAGGAACACGCCCCATTCTCCAGGAGGATCGCCCTGCGTTCAGTCCCTCAGGACCATGATTCAGGAACTCAAACCATGCCCCCTGCCCTCCTCATGCCAACAAGCAGGAGGCAGACGTTGCTCCAGCTGCCTTCTGGGAGATGCAAAGGCAGCAGTGCTCATCTCCCTACTTCCTGCAGCCTTCCTGGGAATTCGGCCACCAACATGAAGCGAGGCACGTACTGCGCGGATTCCCCCAAGCAGCCAAGCAGCCGGAGGGCCGAGGAGCGCTGGCGTTGCAGGCAGGGCAGCACTCACCTGCACAGACTTGAAGGTGGTGATGAAGGGCAGCATGATGTGGTAGCCTGGTCCGCTGGGACTAGTTAACAACGCCCCGCCCCTAGAGAGAGAGAGGGAGAGAGAGGGATGGGGACAAAGTTCAGGAAAATGGAGGATGATACACGATGGCTCTGAGAGCGCACGCAGCGTGCCAGGGGTCACCGCGTCACGTCGCCACCTGCTCCAGATCTGCTGCATCAACGCAGGGTACTTCAGAGTCGCTGCAGGCCTGTAACCTTAAATGCTGCCGTGCCAAGCAGAGAGGTGAGCGCAGACTGAGCTGCCCCAACAACACGACTCCCCCTGCAAAACGGCCGATTCTGCATGAGACACAGGCCTGCTGTAACTCGACAGCCACAAGCAATTAACTTTTAGGGGTGGCAGACAGTCTAAATTCTTGCAACGCTGCAGAGAGCTCACAGAACAGACATTCTTCTCCTCTAAACAGCTGACTGGTAACCATGGAAAAATCCAGCAGCTGGTGCGATCCTGCCAGTTTGGATTTCCGCGTGGCATCCAGCACAGCCCCTGACTTGAAGCACAGAGACCTGCAGCCCCTCATGCGGTCAGACAGGAGACAGAGGAGAGCTCCGAGCAATGCTCACAGCGCACTCAGGTCCACAGCAGCACCCTGCAAGAGCCTACGCTGCTCAGCACACCTGTAATTAAAGGATAAAGCAGCGCAACAGGGTTGGCCCATGGTGGGGAATGCAAAGTGTAGAAAAAAGGTGACAGAAACGTGGCAGCAAAATTCAGAAACGCTGGCAGAATAAAAAAATCAGGAAGGCTGGGGCTGAATTTCTCTGGTCCTTTTTTATTATTCAAAGCGAAATCTGGTCAACAGGTGGCATTCTGTGACTGCGACCACCCCCTCTCCATCTCCAGAGGCCCTGCAGGGCAGCTCCAAGCCCCCAGCGAGGCTGAGCCGGGCAGGGGGACACCGGCTGCCCTGGGACTGCGGCAACAGCACCCAGGTGAGAGGGAGGGGTCTGCAGGCAGGACCGCGGGCACGGGCTTTACGAGCATTTCAACCCCAGCCGTGCGCAGAGCTCAGGATTCAGAAAGACTGTGGAGAAACCAGAGGGAAAAACCAGAGGGAAAAACCAGAGGGAAAAACCAGAGGGAAAAGCAGGGGGCAACCCCGCCCCCCC
>VXAV01006695.1:14388-32696 GCA_013399715.1 Alectura lathami | reverse complement strand
CGAAGCGTCGCCACTGCCAGCCCGCCGCACCCGCCGTAGTCGAAGCGCGCAGGACACGAGGGCGGACGGCTCCGGAGTCCCTCGGCGCCCGCGGCGGGGGGCTGCCCTGGCGGCTGTCGGCACAGCTCCCGGGGCTACTTCAGCCAGCTCCAGTCAAAGTTCTGAAAGAAGCAGCAAGGCAGAAGTTGACCAGGCGGTGCCCGGAAGACTCCGCTATCTAGCGCCCCTTCTCCAGAGAGTCGTTTCCATTACGCCAGCTCTGTTCCCCACAGTGTCACGACATGGTGTCACGACATGGTTCACCTCCACCCCCTGCTTGTCGCAGCGATCAGGCCGTCCCTGGTCCCTGCCTTGGGAATTAGGTCGTGCGTGTGCAAAACTGACTGCCCGGGGTCCTAGTGACCGTACAAAATTAAAAAAAAAAGAGCACAAAAGAAAAAAAAACCCTCCAGGTCATACTTATGCAAAAAATGGAGAAAAAGATCTTATAGTTATTCATTCCGTTTTCTTGTGTTCTTCTGGGTGACCTGAAGGGGACAAACCCCATTTTCTGCTGCTTTCCCGTTGTCTAACTTCGGTGTCATGACACCAGGAGAATGGGAAAGGAACCAAGCGTAACTGAAACAGGTGCTGATCCACAAGAAGGAATGATTTCTTCATCCTGGATAACTTAGCAACTCCAGTTCACTGTTTACTATGGTTCATAAGCAGCAGAACATGACTTAAAATGTTTAAAAATTATGAATTTAAATGTTTAAGTACTGTAACAGCTCCATTCCACCAGCCACCTCCATTTCTCCAACCCTCTGATCCCCGTTATTTCTGGAGATACAACTGGTGACTGTAACTTTCTATTCCATGGGAATGGATGTCAGCCTGGCCTTCTGCGGTACTCTTCATCCTGCTGGTGACCAGGCTTGTGTCTGAGCAGCAACGTACCAGCCTCAGCCAGTAGCGCAGGAACAGAGTTCCAGACTGCATCAACAACTCTGGGCGATCATTATCTACCTCTGTCATGGCTTGCTATGTCAAAAACAATTTGTGCAAAAGGCCTCCTTTGGACTCTCTGAAGCCCCATTTCTGCAGTGAGGAGAGCTTAATTTAATAACCAGAAAAGGGCTTCACGCGGGCCAGCCAGCTGCCGCTTGCTGCTTTCCATAAGGGCCGGCATGTTAGCAGAGTCCAGAGGGGTGACAGACATCACACGCCAGCTGTGGCACTTCACATCACCACACACGATTAAGAAGTGGTTGAGGAGTTCTGCACACCCCCAGAGGACACGTGAAAGATCAGCTCCTGAGAAGTACACCGACAGGCTTACCATCAGGCTGTTGTTCTGCTCTTCTCTTGCCTCCTGCAACATGCTGCTAAAGCGGTCGAGATAACTCAGGTTCTCCTCTATCACATCAACAAAATTTTCCCTGTAGGGAAGGTGTAAGAAGACAGATTGAAAACACAAGTTCACACTGATGTCAGTAGGCTCTGCACTAAAGAAAAAAAAAAAAGGCAAAAAAAGAAAAGCAAAAATCCAAGAACTAATAGTTCTCTGCAATTTTAGGAGCAGCCTAAAATTTTCTGTAGGGCAGAAAACATGCCCTGAGGTGGCATCCTGCAGCTCCTCACCCTAGAAGCATGGATTTGCTCTCCTTCCCTACAGAGGAAGCGCACAAACCACACCGAAATTCAGCCTTAACAGAACCTGGGGAACGAGCTGAGTACAAGGGGCCTGACATCGCTGCCCACTCACCACGAGGCTTACATCTTTCAGCTCTCTGTACAGTGCCTCATGCAGTGAAGCCAGGTTTCGAAGAGCAGCTCTGAGGCGACACAAAGGCACCTTGCTCAGGAAAGCACCCATTAAGGGGCGATCACCCCACATCGCTCAGAGGTGGAATTTGCCCTGCAGCAGCAGACAGAAAAGAGGAAGCAGGAAGGGTTGCTCAAGGTTTCAGAGAACTGACTTCCAGCGAAAACATGCTTTGAAAATGAGTATCTTCAGAACTTGGGTACTGCCCTGACCACCCAAACAGAAAGAGATGGCCAAGTGGTCTGACAAATGAAATGCTTGTGTTTGTAAGCCCTGCTCCAGCCCCCAGAAAACCTGCACTGCTACAGACCAAGCGCTGAGCAATCTGTGAGGGGTGTCCTTCTGTTGGCAGGGGGTTTCAGAGTGTATGCACACAAAGTGGTCACACCGAGTCCCTCTCTGCAGTGGCATCCTGCTCCTGTTGCTCTTACCCATCTCCGGGAGCTGCCATGGATGAAAGTGGGTGAGGGGCGTGCTCTGAGGAGCTCTGGGGGAGCCACGTGGCTGCTGGAGTTGAGGCTGCCCCTTCCAGGCTGGAGCTCACCAGCGATCGAGACGAGCTCTGAGTCTAGAAAAAAGAAATTCGTTTGCTGTGATGGAGAAAGGAAGAACTTAGGCTTATTTCACGTGCAAGGCTCGTGCTTCATAACCCATACGCTATCACCCCTACAGTCCAGGCAAAGCCCACAGCTAGCAAGTCAGCGATACAACGCTCACGGCTCTGAAAGCAGCCAGTGCTGTTGGCCACAGCTGAGCCCCGAGCGACGCCGGCCGTGCTTCTGGGAGGGCACGCTGATGAAAGGGAAAAGCAACTGCAGTTTTTCCCTTGTATTTCTGCCCCTGTCTTGCTGAGGAAGGGAAGTGAAAGAGCGGCTGGGCGGGCACCTGTGGGCACTGAGGCCAAGCCACCATGAGCTGCCATGTCCTAAACTGCAAGTCACGCACAGCAGCAACTCTCCTGAGCAGAGAAAAACACGTCTGTTTGCTGTGCTGACCTTAAATGTTGGCATGTGGAAATTGAGAGAGCGCGCTGGATGTGTACTCACTAGATACGATGCATAAAACCCAGCGTATCCTTCAAACACCTTACGACTAGTTTGCTTCTGCAGCAGTACTAACAAAACTACAGGTTTAAAAGAGCAGACTGAAGTTCACCTGTCCCAGCGTACACCCTCCAGCACTGACCAACACGAGATGCTCAGGACCATAAGAGCAAGGCTCATGGCACGTCACGTTACATGCGCTGTCCTCCAGCAGTCTGCCATGGAAGACTTACTGGGACTCCTTTACTGGACTTCTTTTCCAAGGATTTGTCTACTGCCCTTCTAAATCTGCGTGAACTTTTAGCATCTCAAACTCCTCTTCTCTTCAGTAAAGTAACTGTTGTGTGGAAGCATCTCTTTTTTATTTGCTTTGAGCTTGTCCCTTCACAGTTTCATTTGATGTCCCCTGCTTCCTGCACTGGAAGGAAGAGCAAACGACTGATCCAGAAGCTACTTACGCAAGCAATTTTCAGCAAATGCCAGATCTCCCGTTGTCTTTTGCCCTGCATCTGCATCACCGAGTTATCAGCTTCCTTGATGTTATTTAGAGCCACTTCAATCTTCGGAAGCAAGTCAATAATCTTCTGCTTACAGCCCAAGAGCTTGCTACAATAAAACCAAAACACACAGTTACTTTCCAGCTCCTGGGGCAACATGCTTTGGCAAGACCAAAGCAACCTTGTCTTGGGATTCAAGAAAAATTCTGTGAGAGTATCTCTTTCTCTCAGTGCAACACTGTGACAGCTGCAGGTACAAAACCTGCAAGACTGGAGGGACCCCTGGACTCCTCTGAGCCTGTTAAGACTGCAAAAAGCAGGCACACAACGCTACTACTGAATCCCAGAATACAAGCTCCTCTTATCTGAGGTACAAAAACTGATCCTGACGACAACAGACCACACAGAAACTCAGCCACAGTATTTTATTTTCCTTTGGTCTGTCTGTGCAGGTCTCTGTGGGTGATGTACCTGAGCAAGCAGCTTTCTTTGTGGGATCTACCAAGCACAAGCCACAGCTGAAAACAGGACTAGTTCCCATTGTGCTGACGACTGAGATCTGCGTAACACTTTTTTTTTTTTGTTGAGCTGTTTGAGGAGTTAATGAACAAATCACTGTTATTTTCTCAATGGCTACCCTTTTTTTTTTTTTTTAAGATTCGAATCCCAACTTCAGCACTAGCAGAATTTGTCTAATTTTAAGGCCAGCTCTTGGATGCTGACAGTACAAGCCACTGCATTCTCCTCTCACTTGCTGTTAGCTACACGCATTAGCTGTATGTTTTAAAAGAATAAAGTGGAAATTCAACACACTGCTAGGAGAAGTGCATATCTGTGAATACAGCATTTAGGTTCCGACCTCTGTAGTTTCCCCTCTTCTTTCAAGCTACAAAGACAGAAATGCTGAAAGCTGCCTTTGCTTTTCTGCATGGCGTACCTGAGATGGCCAAAGAGCTCCTTGAGAACTCGGTCTTGGCTCTGAACTGTCTGCACAATAATCTTCACCATGTCCGTGCTGTCACTGTAGGCATGATCTGGAAGGGACATCAAGCACTACATCAGTAACATGCTCACCAGCGAGCAGCCACTCGCTCGCGCGCAGAGACAAGGGAAGTCACTTAACAGGAGTGGCCAAACAGACTGAAACACAGTTAAGAAAACCTTAAATCAGCTATAACCTCTCACTAGGCACAGCTTTTCTCCAGCATCTCGTCTCTCTGCAGGTACAGGCTTCAGTAAGGCCTGCAGGTAGCTGCCAAATGCACCGACGACTCACTGCCCTTGTTCACCACGTGCTATGTTCAGAACATTTAATGCCCACACACGGGGCTCCATCAGGTGTTAGAGATTAAGAGCAAAGGGACTGCCTTTGGCTGCAGTGATGGCAGAGGAACAGCAGTTCTTCCCGAGTCTGGAGGGAGTAAAGGAGCAGCACTCGGGGGAGGAAAAAGTTAGAGAACGCCAGGAGGCATACAGACTTGCTCAGGTCTGAAAATCATAGGACAAACCCATGGCAGTAGGAATTTGGGAGAACCTTAGGCTCAGCAACGAGAAGAAATTGGCTTAAGTTCTTGAGTCTGGTTAGCTTTAATACAACTACTTGACTCCTCCTAAACAGCATTTTCAGGGTTGCAGGAACTGAGTTCAGAAAACGTAGTGAAAATTAGTTGTCAGGTACAAACGCAGAGCAGTCTCTGAACAATCTGTTTCCATACCTGGAGGTCTTGTTTTTAACTGCTTGTACAGGTCTATGGCCCTCTGTTCCCTTCAAAAAGAAAAAAAATACTCACACACACATCAACACAGAAACGACTCAAGAAAAAAAAAGAACAACACTGCAATTAATTTATGCCTTCCTGAGCCTCGCACATTGCAGCTGCCATCTCCTCCTATAGCTGGTACACAAGTACGGTATTTGGGACACAACGACGTTCCCTCTGCGGTGGAAGTCAAGTCTTCCCTAAAAGCGGTCTCTCTTTCCTATGATCATGCATTTTCCTCTCAGATAACCACACTAACTGGAGGTTATTTTCAAATTTTCAAGTGGCTCAGCTGTGTTTTCTCTCTGCGGTATCCTTAACTGTGAAACTTCATTTTTGTGACTACGGGTGCTTCTGCACAACTGCAGAAACTCTGGTTCCTGTTCTGCTTATCTTGCCCGGTCAGCTTTAGTGGCATTCTGCAAACGGAAAGAGACAGCCACAGCATGAACAATAGGACAGGGTTTCTTTTCCTCCCATTGGGTTAAGGTTGTTTCTCTCAAACACTCCAACAAGCAGCAGTTCAGCTAGTTCAGGCACCAGGCTTCTTCCTTCACCTGCCCCTAGATCACCCCAGTACGGTTTGAAGTGATCATGCAAGCGTTTTCTCCTTTCTAGCACACTTTGTAGCCGTCTGTCTTGATGACTAGCCAAAGACTTGGCTCTTTTGTCCTGCTGCACAGGGGAAAAGGGAATGTTAGCATCCAGCTTGATGCACCACACGGGACCCACACGGGTCCCGTGGCCACGTGCAGCAAATCTTACGCAGCATGCCTTGCTACAGCCTGAAAAGCTAGAGAACAGCAGACCTGATCTGCTCTGCACTCCTCAGTGAGAACAGCAGGGCAGCATTTTGCCTTCACAGTGCTAGACAAGCCTGGTCAGCGGCTCAGGGCGTGCTTTAAGCACCTTGAAGAAACGCCGAGGCAGCCTTGTGCTTTCAGTGGTGAAAGTGCTAAAAACAAGCCATTAGGAGGCAGCTTTGGGATTAGTTTAAGCTGATGTGAATGTGGACTGCTGCTGCAAGAGGTGGTTTCTCCCCTCCACTTCCTCCTGTGTGCCCAGTTCTGCTGCACCAGTGATTACACACAGATGAAAAGTAACTTTGCTTATCTAGCTCTGCAGAAAGGCATGCCAGGATAGGCACGTTTCCTCTCAGAATACTCAGTCAGCCAGAAGGGCTCTTGTTACCAACAGATCTCATCTTGGTGGCTATTTTGTCCTCCCCAGCTGTTTCCCCCATGTTTCCACAGGACTAGCCACTGTGTGGCTGCAGGTAAATTAGGTGAGCTTGCTTCTGTGACTGAACGCTGATCATTCAGTGCCCCAACCTGCTAACTGATCGCTTGATCTTCAAGGGGAAGGAGGAGCGTACAGCCACAGAAGGTGGGATCTTCCCTCTTATCAGCAAAACAGCCTTAAACTGATTGCAGGACCGCTCTGCACACTCAGCTTGCAAACAAGTTAGGAGTGCATTTTGAAAGCGCTGATAGAAGAACCATGACAACGGACCCAAATACCGAAATACACAAAATCCATTAATGTGCAACAAAAATAGCAAGCACGGGACTTACAGGCTCTCCATGACTTCTCCCTGCCGCCTTGCGTACGGGCTCTTCTGAAGCTCCACAATCTCTGTGTGCAGAGCCATGATCTGTTCATCTAGATACCCAATATCTTCAGCCTACGAGGAAAGGCAGCTACAGATCAAACTGAAGGAGGACAGCAGTAAAGCAGACGAAGAACTCCACAATACTTGTCTGGATAGTGGGCTGACTGGGGATCTCTGGCATGGTTGGGAAGACAAGCGAGTGCAAAGGCTTCCTGGGAGAGTATTTTGGGATATTTCAGCTCTTCCTTTCTGACCTGGGGCTGCAGGATCTGCAGATGGAATGTTTTCTGGAACATACTCATTGCTGAAGCTGCAGAAGTACCTGGTATGAGGGTATTTCAGCGTGTGTATGAGGATGACTCTTGGCCATCGCAACACCATTTCTTTTTGGCCATAAACAAGCCTCTGCCTACTCTCCTATAAGGACAAACTCAGTGGTGAAATTTGCACTGGTTTTGTTCCAGCCACTAGATTCAAACAACCTGGTGCCCAGGGGCTGTTTCTTTTCAATGTTCCTGCTTTTTCTTTCATTCTCCGAGCACACAGTATATGGAACAGACTGAAGGGACAGAGCAGAGGCATATAAGACAGCTGAAGTTTCTGTCATGCCTCCTTCACAGAGAGATAACGAAGCCTTCTCAATACCCCCTACCTGGGCACACTGAGAGGCCTTCTCTTCCATCTCCTTCCATGCTTTCAGCATCTTTTCCGAAGCTTAAGGGAAAAAAGTTGTTAATTCATTGAAAGCTACAGATGACAAAAATAAAGCACGACACGAACTTTGCATGCATCCTGGAATTTCAAGACAAACAGAATGAGGCTGAGTCTCCAAGCAGGAGGCACGGCCCAGATATCAGAGCGAGCCAGCAAAGTTGCAATATAACAGCAAGCCACAAGGAAGCTGCTTGGTAGGACTTCGCTGTTTGCAGCCCCTGGCCTAAAATGAC
This sequence comes from Alectura lathami, assembly GCA_013399715.1. NCBI lineage: Eukaryota > Metazoa > Chordata > Aves > Galliformes > Megapodiidae > Alectura > Alectura lathami. The sequence continues at coordinate 25,030 of VXAV01006695.1, read as the reverse complement.
TCCGAGTCTTTAAACTCCACTGTTACGCTCAACACCTGCCACTTTTGATTAAACACAGACTGTGCAAAAACATTTCACCGACTCCTCCCATTTTCCACCACCATCCCTCTGCCCAGTTATGACTTTTGTCTCAAGTTTCATTTTCTAGCCATATATCCAAACTATGCATAAACTGCTAATCTCCCCTGAATAGTATTTGTAAGATCCAGACATTTCTATCTTGTACCAAACTCCTCTCCTTCCCCCCAGAACAAACATAAAGATGCTGAAAAACACGATGGCAGCTCCTGCATTCATTTTCTTTTAAGCTAGCTCCTACTCGCAGTCCTTCATAGTCAGCCTGACCCTTTATAGGATCGGACGAGACACCCAGACAAGTATCACACAAACACGTACATATGCCATAAGCCATCTGGTCACTGTATCTCTCCAGGTCGAGGCGAATGCTCTGATGAAAGAACTCCAGCTTTGCTTTCAGTTGCTGGGATGCCGACACCATATTGTTTTTCATTTTGATGAGGTTGGCATTATACCGAAGGAGGCTCAGCCTAACACATGAAACAAGAGCGGCACGTTAGCTGAGAAGCGGACGTGGCCTTTCGTGGCCAGTGCTCAAAGAAGCTGTCACAAACCAGCATGGCCTGAAGTATCTGAAGGAGGGTGTAAAGATGATGGAGTCAGGCTCGTTTCAGCGGTGCCCACTGACAGGACAACAGGCCAAAACCGAAACACGGGAGGTTCCATCTGAACATCAGGAAACACTTCTCTTCACTGTGCACTGAGCGCTGGCACAGGTTGCCCAAAGAGGCTGCAGTGTCTCCATCCTTGGAGATATTCCAGAGCCTTGTGCACAAGCTGCCTGAGCAGGGGTGGGACCAGACAACATCCAGAGGTCCCTGCCACCCAGCCCAAGAACTTTTCACAATGTGGATGTAGGGAAGAGCAGAGGGCTGTAAGACTTTCAGTCATCAGAACTCCCCTGAGATTCACACCTCCGATCAGACAGTCTCCCTTGTTCGCAGAGTACTGAATGCTCCAAATTTAGAGTAACAACTTACATGGCAGCTCTCTGGCCCTGGAAAAGCCTGCTGTAATCCTCTTTTAGCCCAATGATGTAGTGAACTGCTTCTGCCCAGACCTTGCGCAGCTGAGGAATCGGCAGCTGGATTTTACTGTCCTGTACTGAATGCAAGACAACCACAATTGGATATAAATGGAAGAACAACTCTAGAAAAGGAGTCCAGTGCCTACAACATCCTGAATTCCTGCCTTAGGTGCCTAAACTAAGAGATCAAGACACGTAAGAGCTGCTCTTTTGTTAAGTGGTGTACTGATTTCTTCGAGCATTTTGGCTACTGGCACTAGAAGACAGGGCGTAACACTGCAGGAAACACCAGAGAAGGCGGTGTAAATGAAATCACAGCCCTCAGGTCAGTATCTCCTTTCCAGGATACAGTGTGCAGACACAGACCAGAAGTTTCCCTCTCTGGACAACGGGATTAAGGTTGCACACAGCACCTCCCAGGCCTCCACTCACATCGTGGTTCTGTTAGGTGGGCTAACACTTGGGTTTAGGTATTTAGGTGGGGTAGATGCGGCTTGGTGGGGAGAATTTAATACAAGGGTAAAAACCTTAAAGGAATCTTAAGTTGCTCTATAGGAGAGTTCCAAAAGGGCTGCCAATAAATGCTTTGACCTGTTAAATCTAGAAAATGTGGAGACACAGCACTGTAGATGATATTTGGTCAGGCTGCTCCAGGTTCTTAAACTGTCCTCTTTGAGTTAGAGGCTGCCCTTCAAGATATGTACAGAGATGGTGAGGCAAATCTACTTCCATGTTAAATGAGAAGCAATGCTTTCATGTCCAAGGTGTCCTCCAGCATACTTACCAATGTAATTTACACAGTCAGACAGACTCCGAGAAGCAAAGGGTCCGTCGTAGACAGTTTTGCTTTTATCAAACAAATAGACCATGTAGCTATCCCAGCCTCTCTGTGAGAAAAGAGAACACAAACAGGGGAAAACCTGGTTACAACACGAATTACTGTTATCAGAAACTCTTCTTATCTGGTGCCTTAAAAATTGGATAGTTCCTACAGAAACACAGGACCGTTTCCTAGCAAGTTACTTTAAATATTTAGACAGAGTGTAGCCATAGGAATGGACTAAAGCTGAAAGAGGGGAGGTTCAGGTTGGACATCAGGAAGAAATTCTTCCCTGAGAGAGTGGTGAGGCGCTGGCACAGGCTGCCCAGAGAAGTTGTGGCTGCCCCATCCCTGGCTGTGTTCAAGGCCAGGCTGGATGGGTTCCTGGGCAGTTTGAGCTAGTGAGCTAGTGGCTGGCAGCCCTGTCCACGGCAGGGGGGCTGGAACTAGATGATCTCTGAGGACCCTTCCAACCCCAGCCATTCTACGATTCTATGATAGGAACCTATTTTCATTATCCAATAAAGAAAACGATGCTACATAGAGTAAATTGTCTCCAGTGGGAGGAGATCAAGACAATGAATTTCCCTAAGATTTTAAATTCCCTGAGAAAGACATTACACGAACAGAAACGTTCTTACTACGCCATCAATAACACATTGGGAAGCAGGTTTCCGGGGGTCCAGGCAAATCCCTGTTTCCAAGAGCAGTTCCTGATTTCCAGTGCTTATTCCAGTTTCAAACTCAATCCGCATCTGAAGGGAATGAAGACTTTCCTCAGGATGCAAGAGAAATGAAACGATCTTGGCGGAGGTCATATTTAGGATGTGTACTATCTGTAAAAGAGAGTGCAAGCTGATTTTGAGTCACTGGCTGTCAAAGACAAAGCACAACATCAGATTTTGAGACGTCTCAATTACTGGCACAATGGTTTGCATTTCTAATTCCTTTGGAATCCTTCTAGATCAGACCAAACTATCCTCTGGCTTCCACACTAGCCTCAGCTAGTCTCACTCCAGCAGAGCTCCAACAAATTACTTGCAGGGGAACAGCCAAGTGAATATAATCTCTGCTCTGTTACAGGTTGCACAGGGACCTGGAGGTCCCAGTACCAGTAACAGAGTTCAAAACCAACAGCCATTAGCAAACACCAAACCATCAATTGAGCTAGAGGGATTAGTACAGCTGGTGATATTTCACCACCACACAGGCTGAATGCACACTTCCCTCCCAACACCAACAAAAAGATTCCTCGCGATCCAGAAGTTGGGTGATGCCAGGATTATAGCTTGGCTGTACTGAACACAACCGCCGCCCTCCGGAATGCTTTCAGTACGCCCAACAAAGCTAGACTCACCTTCAAATTCAGTATGTCATCCATCATTACGAAGCAATTGGGACGACTCGTCTTTGGATCTAAACCTCCACCCCTCTGTTGTGGATCCCAATTCAGCATCAGTTGCAACCAATTTTCCATCGGTTCTACAATTAAACTAGGCAATAATGATAATTAATTTCTAAACAGAAGAGCCACGAGGAAGAGAAGGCAGATATTGAGCCCACATAGGAAACCAGTGTCTTACAAAAGCAAAGCACCGTCAGCAGAATAACCTCCCCCGGCTGCAGAGCTGCTTGGAAGGCTCTCCTCCATGTTTATCCACGTAAGAAGCACAAAAGTTTATTGTCAAGAACATCTTAAAAAATGGCACACAGTTCAAGAAGCTCAAAGCACTGGCTCTAAACTAGCTATATTTCACCCTCAACGCCAGCAATTTTCCTGGAAGTCTGCCAGTACCGACGAGTTGTGCTGGACACATTTAGCACTTGTGTCTTTCGGTGAGTGCCAGGTATCAGTCTGACTTCTGACCTGGTACAGACCAGTTAGTTCAGGCTGGAGGCACGCCTGGAGGTCTCAGTCTGAGCTCTTGCTCCCAGCAGAGCCGATGCCACCGATCCAGCAGGCTGCTCAGGACTCTGCCCCAGTAGTCCCTGAGCACCGAGAATCCCCGCTGCCTGGGCACGCATTGCTAGCATGGGGAAACTTTTTGCTGTCTCCAAAATTCATCTCCCTTTTTGCAACTTGTGCTGTGGCCTTTGGTCCTTTCACTTTGCCCCTCTGTGAGGAGTCTGGATCTGCTGTCTCTGTAACGTCCCACTAGGCAGTGGGAGGCAACATCAGATCCCCCAAGCTTCAGGGACTTCTTGTGCGCTCTATTCAGCAGGCTCTGACCATCTCTGCGGCCTCTGCTCAACTTGCTGCAGTTTCTTCCAACACAAATGCTAGAAGACTTTGCTTTTGTGGAGCAGCTAATTCAAGCTCCCGTGACTAAAGATACATTAGAAGTGTTTAAGACTTGGTTGATGAGATTCAACACCATCAAATTTTCAGGTAGGTGTTACTCAATAGCCCTGTGCTAATGGGCAGAAAGCAGGGACCGAGCTCATGCTGCCAGGTGAGCTGACACTGGAACTCTCTCTCACTGGTGAGCCCAAAGTTTCAAAAAAGAGCCACGTGGCTACAAGCTATTCCCTAACAGCAAGTGACAGCTTGCCTGCAGGCTGAGACAGTGTTTAGGAGAAAGAAGGACCCCCCAGTTTAAAAGAAAAGCCAAAAACGATCACACGTAGTCACACTGTCACACTCACCCACAGACACTGTGAGGCTGTGGCAAATGGGTGCTAAAGCGAACCTCCCCATTCATCTCTTCAGAAGCAAATATGTGCTTTGGATCCTTCTTCTTGATTTTTTCATGCCTAGAAAATAAAATTATTTGTGGTTATACTGACTGTTTTACTTTTGCAAAGGGCCAGTCAAATCTGGTGTCAGCAAAAAGTGCCACATTCTATCAGCTTCAGAAAACAAACTCTTCTTTCAGGACAAAGAAGCTATTTCTAAACAACTCTCCTAGCACAACTATCTCCAAGGTGAAGAAGGGAGTCCTTGCAATTAGCTCCATCTCTGGAAACATTTTCACATCTGCTTGTAAGGACATCTGGAGAGCATCAGACAAAAGGATCGACAGGTACCAACAACTCACTGAGCACAGAGCAAGCCTGCCCAGCAAGATCAGCCCCCACACCACCGTGAGACAGTTACAGCTTGCAGGAGCCACCTGGCAAAACCACTGCACTGGCCTGGATCCCAGAGGAGCACGTAACATCAAAGTGTTACAAACACAGCAAGGTATTGGATCCAACACCATGAAAACCACCCCTGACAACTTCTTGCTCCTGGGCCTGCTCTCTTTCCATCCAGCCCCAACTGGAACTGAAGCTGCACGCATGTGGCCCATGCTGTTCTCTCCTTTCTATTCTAATGCTATCAGATCAGCAAGCTGCACACTTCTTCTGTTGCAGAATCACCCTCCTAGAAACCTACCTTTACGTATACAGTCCTGATGTCGCAAGGTCGGAAGTGGAAACACACAAAGAAGCATTTCTGCTCCTTGTTCTAGCCATCAGAGAGCAAGGAGGAATTTCCAGTGCAAGTTACAGTCTTTCAGTCCTGACTTTTGTATAGTTATCTGCAAACACATCCCAAGTGTTTACTCCACAACACGAGGTCTGTCTTGCTGCGTGTTATTTATTGCTAAAAATAAGTAACCTCACAGCCTAGGTGTACAAAGGACCGCATCGCTCCACTCCACGGATTACATTGTTGTGACGTTTAACAGCCTGGTTTACAATTACTTCTTTTAATTCAAATTTCACCTGTTATGCCCAGAGGCTATCACAGGATGCGATCAGCACCTATGACAACGTGTATAAACGCAAACTGAGGCACCATCCATGCCATGGAAGCATCTCCACCTTCTGCAAGACTTGGCAGACCAAGAAGCCTTGCTATCTGATGAGTGACAGCTTGTCACGTCGCTACACACAACAGTTCCACTCCTTCTGCAGGATGCCTTACCAGGTGAAGGGCTGGAGATTGTGCAGGAAAGGTCGAAATCCTGCAATGCATTCAAACACCATTGTTCCAAAGCTCCAGTAGTCAACAGTGACAGAGTAGGATTTATTCTCAAAGAGTTCCGGAGCCTAAAAAGAACCATACAAAGACACTTTAGAAGCAGCAATGTGGGCAATTTAACAGAGATAAATCTGTGCCTAGGAGCAGCGAGCGGCTCCAGAGGGACAGAGTTGGTACCAGCAGGAGGATGACAAGGGACTTGTGTAGGTTCTGACACACACTTCTGTGATTCTATAGGATGTGGTAATACCACATCACTTGTACACACCAAAAAAAACCCAAAAACCAACTTACCAAATATTGTAATGTTCCAACAAATGATGTGCACAAGCTTCCTTGATCCAGATCCTTTGCATAACCCAGGTCTATTATTTTGTGAATGATCTGTAAGTGGTTTAATAGTTCATCAGAGGAAAAAATTCAGAGGAAAAAAAAGTCAGGCAAAAAAAAAAATGCAAATCTGTGCAGTGACATACACCCAAGAAGGGGAAGGCCAGAACAGGAATTCTGGAAAAAGTCCCCGGTGAAGCTCTGACATGGCAGCCTGCTGTTCCACCACGTCAGGTGGCCTCATCCAGCTATCAGCTCAGACTCAACTTCATTTGTGGCTGCCCCCTCCCTGGCTGTGTTCCAGGCCAGGTTGGGTGGGGCTCTGAGCAACCTGGTCTGGTGGGAGGTGTCCCTGCCCATGGCAGGGGGTTGGAACTGGATGACCTTTAAGGTCCCTTCCAACCCAAACCGTTCTATGATTCTATGATACAAACTTCCCATAAATTCAGAGTTGAGTTCTCAGCCTAGTTCCGATGCCAGAAGCTGCTCGCTCTCTCTTGTTTCTCTCAGGCAAAAGAAAGCTGCTGACAATTTGCAGAGACCTGACTTACCTTCCCACCTTCATCCTGAAGAACAATATTTTCAGGCTTTAAATCTCTGTGGATAATTCTGTTTTCATGCAAATACTGGATACCTGACCCTGAAAGACACGTAGAAGAAAACGACACTTATTAAGGACACAGCTGATAAAATCTAATGTCTCTGATTTCAGGGTTGAAAGCAATGCGTTTTCGTGTAAAAGCACCCCTAAGAACTTGCCTTAGAATATTTGTCATGTTTGTGCATACGGCTACAGGACAGGACAAGCTCTGCTCCGCTGCTCTCCGGAGCTGGAGGCCGCTGTGAGCTCAGACCTGGTAGCACAGTTGCAGGTCAAACCTCTTGCCTTTAAGGTGACAGAGAAGGGAGCTGAATTCTTCTCAAACTGTACAGCTACAAAGTGAACCATGACAAGCAGACAAGCAAAAGAGGTCTCAAAAATGCGCAGACTGCCTGAAAGTGCTTGGCACTCTCTTCTAAGGTGCTGGTAAAAATTAATCAAGATAACCGAGCAGCTTGCTTGTACTTGTGAGGGCGCTATGCGAAACGTCGTAAGAGAGCACAGAAATTCATCAAGGGAAAGAAACAAGTCCAGCTCTCCTTTGACCTAAAACTACTGCCAAAGAGTGGCTTAGAACGCAGCTCATCAGCTCGCACAGTTGTGGAAGGAGTGCAGTGCCAAGCACCGCTCCAGGGAGAGGATCATCCAGCTGTGCTGAGACAGAAGCACAGCTGGAGCCAAGCACTCTCACTCCTGGGCAGCAATGCATGGAGCAGCAGCCCCAGCGGTGACAGCAGCACCCAGCTTGGGGCTGGAGGATGCCCCTCTCCTGCAGCGTGGCTTTTCTCACCCCCACTCCGAAAAATGAAATCCCAAGGCTGCTTTAAGGTGATCTACGTGGGGAACAGAGGTTCCCAAACTCTCCTTTCCCAGACACAACTTCCACGGCTGCACAGGAGTTTATGGGCCTGATCCTGGAGCTGATCCAGCTGGAAACCAGACAGGAGAAAACCAGTTGGGTTTTTCAGCCTGGCTGGTTTCCAGAAGGTACCCTTCACACCGTTATGGGAGTGGATGGAGGGAATGCAACGCCCCAGAAAAGGCAAAGGGCAGGACTTTGCTTCTTGGCAAATTGCCTTGAGGTGGCTGTGAAGCCACTAACAACAGTAACAACAAACACAGCAGGAGAAAAACTGCCTGTGGGAAGGGGGGAAATCACTAGTCCATCTGAATAACACCACCGGCTGCTACCTAAAAGGTTATCGAGGAACCATCTGCCACGGGACAAGGCCACAGACGAAACAGCAAAAAAGAATTTCAAAATTTGAGATTTTTTTTAAGTAATGACTTTTCAATCTTGGAGATGTGCAAGTGGGGAAAAAAAAAAAAAAAAAGAAAACAAAAGTCCTGTGGAAGGCCCAAGACAGACTGTATCTTCTCTTATTTCCATCTTTGGGTATTTTAAATTCTGCTATGCACATTCAGCCTGCACATCATGCTAATCCAGAAGCCATGCCTTTAAATTTGTTATGGGATCATTATATGGGAAATATCCAACCAATGTGCCTTATCCACAGCTCAACACTCTCTTCAGAGCCAAGCCTCCAACCTCCACCCATTTATCACTCATTTACGCACTTACAGCTTCCAGCTTGCACTTCTTCTCCACAACATTTCTAAACCTTTACAAAGACATGCTGGAGAGAGGATGCATTACCAGCCACTGTGCTCTCACCCACCCTGCCCTCAGCTCTGCTCCAGTTTATCAGCTCTCCTCTCCTGTCATCCTGAGCAAACACAACTCCCCTGTGGGCTAAGCAAACCCTACTGGGAGAAGCCACACAGAAACTTCAGTGCTTCTCCAACTGCTTCTTGCTTTTAGGCGTGTAGAACCCAAACCATTCTATGATTCTATGAGGAAAAAAATAAAAACAAAACAAAAACCAAGAAAGGCCATAGACTACGTACCAATGTCGCTAAGCAGAGAAAGTATTTGACTTTCCTTAAGTCCACAGCAGTTTTCTGGTTTGTTTAGCAGCTACAGGAAAGAAAAAGATGTTTTACACTCCCAGTGCAGCAGTTAATAGCCAAGAACAACATCTTCCATTCCCTGCCACACCACACAGTAAGCACCACAGCTCAAATATAGCTCTTGTTGCACAGTGCAAAATAAAAGAAGGGAGGGAAAGAAAGAAAGCAAAACAGAAATTGATCGCGCTGAGACAGGGTAGAAAAGATGTGATTGGGTTAAATAAAGCTGTGCCAGCATCTACGTGTTAGAGGTTAAACAATCAAATGCTGTAGTGAAGGTAGTGCTAATATAACACCAAATTTCTTGGCCAGGGTCTCCAATCTGCCTTTAAGTATTCTCAGTACTTCCTCTGCACAAATACAACACCCAAGCATCCCCAAGAACGCGGCCAGCTGTTTCTTTGCAGCATGCTATTTCCTCGTACAGCCCCTTCCTTTCATTGGCAACTTTTCAGCCTCTTAATGCTGCCCTTTTGTTTTAAACAGCACTAAACAATTAAATGAGGCAGAGTGAGTTACACATTAACTGCTCTCGCACGTACGCGGTTACTGCGTACATCTGCTCACGTATCTCCAGTCTGCCTGCTGTGCAGCACTGCTAAGAAAAACAACACAAGTTTAACAGAAAAAAGTTTCCTGCTCACTTAGATGACGTGATTTCTAAGCAGCACTTCAGAGGCAGAAGACTGCTTCTCTACCCCTGAACAAACGGCTGATCCCTACATCCAGCTGCAATGGAAGGGGAGCACAAGCTCCTATCAGGCCACGCAGCTGCTGCCAGTTTCCTTTCCTCGTGGGTGTTGCAGCCCTTCCCAGCTTGGCAGGAAGGAGCCAGCTAAAGTCTCTGAAGCTCTGAGAGCAATGCGAGAGCGCGCACAGGGAATTAATGACAGATCAGACTCCAATCACTGATGTGCAGGGTGCTGCAGGAAGCTGCTGAAGCCCTTCCACGGAAGGACACTCTGCTTTGGGATAAAAGAATACGGATCGCTTTCTGTTATCTGCCTTCATTTCCCATTCTTGGCTTTTTCTTTTTGTTGTTGCTTTTCACCGTACATTTGCTTCTCCTGACCTGAACTAAGAAAGAGAAGCTCCACAGAACATACATGGTTTCACAGATGAGCGCAGCTGTGGACGCAGCACTAACTCCCCTCATTTTGCTACGCGGTGCCAAGCGAAGCAGCCGTTACCTTCCGGAGGTCGCCCCCTGAGCAGTACTCCATTGCCAGAAGAGGAACGTCATTAACAAGAAAGTTCATCTCCTCGGGAACTTCACAGGCTTTCACTACGTTGGGGTGGTTCAACCTAGGCAGATGGAGAGCTCGATGAAAACTCTGGCTCCTCTTTTGGAAGAGGAAACAACATCTCAAGGCCAAGATACAGGCTGATGCTGGAGAGCCGGGCTCCTGCACGTTCCCGGCAAAGTCGCTTGATGTGCATGGGGAAACCTTCCTTCCGGCCCAGGGGTTTCTCGGGAATGTTAGCACTTGAGTAACTGCACTAGAGAGGCAGAACCGGGCAGATAAACCGCGTGGATGCTAGCAGCTGCCTTCTGACTGCAACATTCTACTCCTGGCACTGAAAGACGTATCCGGGGGACGTGAGAACAGATTAGAGACGGCCCGAATCCTGTGGAAACCACCGCAGAAGCAGCTGTCAACGCCTGCCTCAGCGCTGGCACCCAGCAAACGCGCAGTGGGGGGCGGAGAACACGCAGGGGCACAGCGACCCTGCGCCACCGCAAGGACGCGGTGACCGCGAGGGAGGGGCTCCCCCGACTGCTGGTGGGCGAGGACAGCGGGACGCGCGCCCACGAGGCGCGGGGCCGCGAACGGGACCTCGCGC
>VXAV01006695.1:2357-13652 GCA_013399715.1 Alectura lathami | reverse complement strand
CAGCACCGCCCTGCCGGGAGAAGCGGCCGTCAGCGCCGGGACGGGCGCGGGGGGAGACGGGGGAGAGGAGGAGGAGGGGAGGGAACGGCGAGCCAGGCGCCCACCTGCCGAACTGCAGCGGGAAACTTCCCCGGATGCGGTGGAAGAGCTTCTCGCCCGTGTCCAGCTCCACGTAGAAATAGGGCATGCCCGGCCGTGCCACCTGCGGAGGAAGGAGGGAGGCTGAGGCCCCGCCGCCTCAGCGCGCACCCCTTGGTGCCAAGGGAAGCCAGGTTTCCCCAGGCCTTTTCCCCGGGACCTGACGGTTCCAGGGTGCCATGCGCACACAGCCTGCCCGCGTCTGGAAGGCACGGAGGGGGGCTTTATTCTGCGGCTGTGCAGTGCCCGCTGCCCATCCCTCTCCCGCCCGTCTGGAAGCTGCTCTACATCAGAGAGGCAGGCTCTGGCAAGCGCAGCCAGGCTGCAGTGCAGGTTGCAGACTGGCAGATCTCAAAACGTAATCTCCAAAGGATGAGGGAGTGATGGATTGCTTTCCGCTGGGAACGGTGTCTGCCCTTCCTTGCAGCACGGGGCAGCAGACAGCATGTTACTGTAACATTTCTTGTGGTTTAACTCTGCAGATAGCATTGCAGGGACATTAAATAACAGCTTGGCTATGAATGATCAGAACTGCCTGGCTACGTCATCCCGTGCTAATGTGGCATATTATAGAGGAAGAAAGGGAGATAACCTGAAGAGAGCACGTTTGCACTTCCTGGCTGGGAAAACTCTCATCTCAGGGAAATTAAAACTACCTGATGTGCAGGGACTCTGGAAGAGGGCTGGTGTTTGCCATCAGGAGGAGTGCAGCAAGCCTTACACATGGCTGTTGTAACGTGACAAGGGTTATTTCTTATATCCCTGCTGCCCAAGTCAGGTTGGTGCCTCACCGTTGTGTCTTTGTTATGTTTTGAGCTCAGCGCCAGGAAAAGCCAGGCAGAGGAAACCAGGGGACGTCAGATAAGCTTTACAGATAAGCAGCACATCCTAGGGAGTTCACAGGAGCTTCACAAGGAGCAGAAAACATCTGGCACGTGGGCTCCAAATCAAGTCTCCCGTGGTCTGCCTCCAACAGCTCAATCTTACCCCACAAAGTGACCTCAGAGGGGAACAGCAGCCCCGATAGGGCAGAAGTGAAGGAACGTGGAAGTGTTTCATACTTGCGTGATATCCGAGTGCTCTGGGATTTCTAACAGTTCAATCTGTTGCTCCTGTGCCTGTGTAATAAAGCACTCTTTAATGTCTTCAGAAGTGTAGTCCAATGGGACAGGAATCACCTGGAGAGGGAGACCAACATTTCCAAAGAAGAAAAGATGAGAGAGACCACTGACTTGCAGAAAACAAATCAATCCATCACTGGAGCTGCTACGCTCCTCAGTTCTGCTCCATGTCATCAAACAGGATGGGTGAGCACCCACCTGTACAGACTTAAACTTATGAGAGATTTTCTGTAGGAGGTGAAGAGAAAGCTGAGAACTAAGAGCCTGAAAAAGTTCTCAGCACAGCCTCCCTCCTTGCTGATCTCTGTGGTAGTTCCAGGCCGCTCTGATACAGTTACAGATCCGCCAAATGGAGAAACCACCACAACAAACCACTGCCCGACTGACGCACAAGGAGAATAAAACAAAATCAAACCAAAAGGGGCTGGCAGACAGGGACCAGAATTCTGCATAGATCCTTGACTTTACCCCATACTCTGGGAAAGCTGAAAGTGAGCTTGCTTTCTCAATTCACTTGCAAATAAGTGCAAAGAAATTCTTTTAGGATTCTTTTAGCGTACTAAAACCATACCTGTAACTGCAGATGCTGACTCTTATAGTTTCTTTCAAATAAGACAGATCTCTTTCCCTTGCTCCTGAAAAATTCCTTCAGGGCAGATTTGTACTTGGTCACTTCTTCCAGCACTTCTGAAGACAAGTCAACCACCGACTGGTAGTGCCCAATAGGCAAAATCAAGACGTGATCAGGTAATAAGCCACCCTTGGCCAGGGCAAGGTAGCACTAGAGTGAAACGACACACACAGTTACTCACTGCGAGCCACACTCACTCACCACGCTGTGGAAATTTACTTGTGCTCTCTGGATGCACTCTGAGTATCCCCCACCTAGCTATTCTGCCTCGGGAACGGTAAAGTCTTCTCCTCTATGTCACTTATTAGGGATTTTTTATTGGCAATTCATTAATTACTAGAGGACTATGAAGAGAGAGATAAAGGTTAAAAAAATATAACAATAATAAAAAAAGATAATGCTCTTTTGAGCGCCAGAGAGTGCCTGGTCTGCAGGAAAGCACCTGAGTGAACACACCCCTGCAGCCAGAATTTCTTAGGCTGACAAGAAAATTCCCTTGAAAATTTCTATCTGCTTTCAAACTAAAAACAGAGACAACGCTGTCATTGTAACAGCTTGAAGTGGATTATGCCATACAGAAGCAACACTCAAAAAGCAAAGACACCAGTGATTTAATTAACCCCCAAGAGGTACTGTGAGATGCCGACTTAGAAGCTGCCTTAGCTTCTGTTTAACCTGCATGTGACAAAACCGGGACCAGTCGTCCCAGGGGCTCTTGGCATAACTCCAGCCAGCGCACCCTGTTGCCAGCGTGGGTCCCAGCACACAGAGTTCTGGCAGATGGTGACATAAGCAGATCATGAAGGCTGCCACAGCGAAAAGCCCTCTGGCTCTGTGATGCAGCTCTGCTGCTTGAGCAGAACAGGGGTGCGTTTTAGCAGAACAGGGGTGCGTTTTAGTTTTTGAGTTTTCTGACTATCTCCCTATGCCTTTTGTAACGAGGATGAGAACAAACTGAAAACAAAACTAGCAGTCAGCTGTTTGCCTTTTTTTTTTAAAAAAAAAAAAAAAAAAAAAAAAAAAAAAAAAAACGTTGCCACATCTTAGCATAATTCTGATGGCACATAGTCCGGGGGGTACTTACATGTGTGCCAATGCTAACAACCAAGTGCTTCTCCACTTCTGGGCTAGCAAGGCAGAACCAGCAGGGCCCTGTGGGCTGTGCTTTATGGGAGAGGAAAGAGAAACAACTGTTAGAGCTCGTTGGTTAGAACAAGGAAAGGAACAAGACCTGGAAGAGCTGCATTTTCCAGCCAGCCTTCCCTGCTGAGGCAGTGCTGAAGGGCATGGCTTTGGGAAGCAGGTTCTGGCCAGAGAACTGATGCCCCTGGGGAAATTCCAGCGGGAGAGGAGCTGGCGGCAATCATAAACTTGCTGGCTGCCATTGTCATCGAGTGCTCTGATTTACTGGAAGAACAATATTTCCAGGAATTTAGCTCACTAATAAAAAAAGCATCAGTGAATTTAAACAATCAAATCAAAATGAGGTAGAACTACCACACAGGTATAGACGAGGACAGATGCTGTCGAACACACATGCTGGTTGTGGCCTATTTATCACACTCAAAGCATCTGAATTCACACCCAAACTGGTCTGAGCCCTAATGTAAGCTGATGGCACTGACAAGCTAGCCCTCTCAGTAGGGCCAAACACCGCATTCATGTCCGCAGGCTTTGCACAGGAACAGACAAGCAGCCTTGCAAATGCAGTATGCTCTGCCAAGAACCGCAGGAAACCAGTGGTCCAAGCCTGGGGTTCGTTCCAGAGCAGAACAGTGTAACGAGGCTCCCAAAGTCTCCTGGAGTTTCCAAGGAAATCTCATTATATGAAGGCATGCTATGTCCTCCAGAACGTGCTGCTCAGTGGAACTGCCTGCTGTCAAGCTCAGAGGTCAGTGTTTCACAAGGTAAATAGCATCAGTTCAGCCCCCAGATGCAGCTTTTAAACTGTACTTTTGACTTTTATTTAATCTATTTATCATCAGGTTTCTAGGAAGCAAGGGGCCATTCATTCCTCTGCATTCCCAGGCCATCTAGCACATTTGCAAGATGACATGCACATCTCAACAGCCTGAGAGAAAGCCAGGAGTGAGATGCTCCAACGCCTCCAGTAACACTATCAGGGAGAAAAACACTCACATACTTACGGGGCTTTTTGGTTTGCTTAGGTTGGGAGTTCCCTCTGTCCTTTCCATCTGAGGGACGTTTCTTTCCCTGATGCTTGTTCAAATCAAAGAAAAACTGAGACGCTGGTTCTTCCTGCTTAGAAAAAGAAGACCAAAGCCCGTTATATCTGTGTCCCAGAGAGGCACAGTACATACAAGAGCTTGCTTTTTTCTTGAAGAGGTGTGTAACCATCAAAGAAAAACATCAATATCCTGGAACAGAATGATCTGAGCTCTGCAAGTCATGGAACTGTCTTTGCCTGTCTGCCTGGACGCACAGCCTCAATTCGGGAAAAGGTCATGGGAGAGCTGCCCCAGGTTGCTGCATTCTCCTGCACAGCCTCACGCCCAACATTCAGAACTGCCTGAACATGCAGATGATTCAAACCTCTTCTCACTTCACAGCCAGTGCGAAGACGATGGCTCCATTTCTTTGAGATGCTAGCCTTACGGGAGACTCAGAGGCTGAAATAATTTGACTAAGCTGCAGTGTAAGAGAGAACACCTGAATGCAGAGAGGAAGCAGAGCACACCCACGCAGCAGAGCGCAGCAGTACCTCTGCACATCTGAGTGCTCTGGTCTTCTGTGCCTCCTTCCGCAACTTGCGGTATGGATTTTCGGTGACGTCCTGGGGCTGTTTCACCAGTTCTGCAGGGGCCATCAAGCTCATGGGAACAATGCTGAACGCATAGAGGTACTGGAAGGGAAACAGATGGCTCAAATGCAAGGAGTTTGTGCAACCAGTGCAGCTCTGAAGGGGTCAGCTGTAAACGACCAACGCCCTTCTACATGGACATTCTGTAACTTTTTTAAGGGGAGAAGAGAAATAGGTTAAGAAAATAAACAACCCATGCCACTCCAGAGGTTATTTTAAGCGATTTGTTCCTGTGGGAATTGCTTCCTTCCTAGAGAAGACCATGAGAAGGGAAAATTACATAAAGTGGCAGAGCAAGTGGAAGGAATGGCAGCTTTCTGGCCATCTTCCTCTGCAGCTGTCTTCACAACTAAACGCCTGTTGACTATAGAGAAACATGTTGCCTCAGAACAGATCCTGCAGCCTGTACCCCTCTGATGTGATGGGCAAATGCTGTATCACTCCAGTGAGACAGATGCCTGCATGTCAGCAAAGCTTTTAAGTGATCCACACAGTCCTCTGACCAGCCAAATTTGGGCTTACTGCCATATTCGTGCTTGAGAAGAGAAGATTCAAGAGCGTCAATACCTTTTTCTTGCTTGTATTGCCAACTTCAGCAAGAGCAATAAACCTGCTCACATGCTGCGGGGTCTCCTGTAGCACTGTGTGATTTCTGTAGGGAAGCAAAACATGATTGTATTGGTATATACTTAACGGACAGTGGGAAAACCACCTGCCCTCCACAAAGGAGCTCAGACACCACATCAGCCACCTGCAGGCTTTCACCAAGAAGGAGAAGGCCCAAGGACAAGATAACTAGTGAGATCTAACAACCAACAGCTGTGCAGACCAAAATGAAATCTCACTGCAGACCAAACACACAGCTGAGAGGGTGATTCACTAGACTGAAAACACACACCATTTTTAAGTGTCTTACCTGTGCTAAGGGCAATAATCTTTCCCAGCATTCAGAAAACAGCCTTAGTTTTCTTTGTAGGTTGTTCTGACAACTACATTATGTCATCAGTCACATTCTGTATGCAAGTCATAACTGAAGACACTGAAGTCTTCACTGTATGAGAGCTTCTCCACAACACACTTTCAGGGATACCACCCCAATTAGGCAGAACGCTACTGACATGGGACTCAGGGCAGGCGATTTGGCATCAGCTTCACAGCAGCACACTAGGGTCAGTGTTGTCAGTGAAGGCACTCTTTTGAGGCAGCAGGAATTACAGCCATAAGAGACATCTGAGAAACAATCTCGGCTCATTATTGGAAAAAGTGAGAGATTTAAAGGAGCAGGATGGCTTCACAAAATTACATTAAGGCTTTCCCCGTGTTCTTTAAAAACTGAACTCTTACTTCAAAATAAATAAGATTTCACAGGGTCTTACAAACCTGTAAGGAAGTCTTTCATAATAGGCCTTCTCCAGCGCAGCAAAGTGATACCGTGGCTTAAGACTTGCAGCTAGATCAGATATTAACGTGGAACCACACTTCTTGGTGTCTATTTCCCCCTGCAAAATACAAAGCAAGTTTTATTTTAAAAACTTTGTCAGATTACAGTGAAAATAAATTGTTTGATACCAAACTGCTTGCTGGAAGTATAGAGGTCATGACTACGGCTGTTGCCATTCCTTGGAGCATGGAAGTGAATAAAGTTCGATTTATCATCTCCGACCTGAGCCTTCTCACTTACTCCATTTTGTGTGCTCAGGGTTTGCCTCCACTCATTTCACCAATACAAATTCGTCCAGTTTGCCTTCTCTTGATCTTGCAAAGCCAGCGCAGCACAGAGTGAGTTTTGGCAAGCAGAAAAGAATGTCAAAATTATCAAGGCAAGTTTTAACCACATGCCCGGAGCACCAGTGCATGAGTCAAGTGAGCAGGAAAATGCTAAGGTTTCCTGAGCCAAAGAAAACATGACCAAATAGCTTGAAAGCTATTTTTGTGCTGTCTGTTCTTCATTAGCCTAAGACTGAGAAGTAAAGCAGGGAAAGTCAGCACGCCTTCATCAAGGGGAAGTCAGGCCTGACCAACCTGATGAGCTTCTATAATGAAATCACCAGCCTGGTGGATGAGGGGGGAGCAGTGGGCATTGCCTTCCTGGACTTCAGCACTGCCTCTGACAGCGTACCCCGTCAGATACTCACAGAGAAGCTGTGGAAGTACAGGCTGGATGAGCAGTGAGGTGGACTGAAAACCGGCTGAACAGCTGGACAGGCACCCACCCACCCTCAAGAAAGCAGTTTCCCTCTCTGCCTCTCTGTGCTCCCTCCTGCTGCCCTTGCAGCAGGCATGGCAGAGCACCTGTTCTGACCACACTGAAAACGGTCAGAGCTAAGAACCACCTCAGGAAAAGACAACCCACGTACATTGTCATCCAGGTAATTTAGCTCGTTGCACCATTTTTGCTGAGCAAGAAACTTCAGGTGACAAAAACCAGACCTCACTGTTCATTCCTCAGATTTCCTTTGTTATTGGAGCGATGGGATTTCAGTGTCCCTGCACACATTTTTTTGGGAGGGTGCAGGGAAGACAGGTGTTTTATGCTTTTAGAGAGAGGATCCCCCCTCTTTCTGGAAGACACTGAGGAAGCACAGTTTGTCATGTGTAGCATTCCTCTCCAGGGAAGTTTCAGGTCATCTGATACCACCACCAAGTGACTTTTGCTGAGCCACAGTTACAACAGCAAAATAGACACACTGTAAACATCCTCCTCAAAATCCAGACAGAGGAAGAACCAGACCATTCCCAACAGCTGACTGACACCTAAGGAAGTAACACAAACACACTCTCAACTGTAGCAAGCCCTTGGAGACAAAGAATGGGGTTCAACTTGGGTGTACAGGACAGCACTCGCACCCACTTTGGTAAAGCTGAAGTTCCCAAGCATCAGGCAGGCTGGGTGGGGAGGAAAAAGAAATACTGGAGAAACACCACCACACTCTCACAGCAACATCAACTCAGGCTGGACCTAGAGACTGCAGAGCTCCTTCACAACCAGCACTTCTACAGCTCTTGCAGTGCCAAGGGGAAAATCGCTCTTGAGGGATCTGGGATGTAGCTTCCCCTTTTTCCTGCCACGTGCCACATAAAGGCACAAACCGGCACCCACGTCTGATGCAAGTTTTAAGAAGCAGCCTGTGCTTGGCAAGGACAGCTGGCAGGAGAGGCACCAGGATGTCAGTACAGAGAAAGCCTGACCCAAGTTTCCTTGGCTGATTAAAGAACTGAAGAGAAAAAAAGGCTAAAAAACCTGAGTGTTCTTCTCCATCACCCTGACCTAAGCCAGCTTCTGAGCCTGGACTGAAGTAAGCTGTGAAAGCAGAGCAAGCAGCTTTTAACATCACTGAAGAAATCACTAAGGAGGCCTCCTATACAACAGTGCTCTGGGGTTCAAGGGACCTGTGTAGACCAGATTAAATCTGCTGAGCTACCAGAACAGAGTGGTGCCACAAAGAAGCTATTATAGAAAACAGTACATGTATGAGGAAAAAAAGATGTACAAAACTGAATGGAATAAAACCTCGACCTTTCTGTGATTATCACAACTGTGATACCTCCTTTAAAAACAACAAAATCAAAGCGTGTTAGTGAGGAAAGAAACCCATTTAAGTTTAAGGTGCAGCACAACCAGTTAAAGAATGACCAAGGATTACTTAGCCCAGAGAGGACAGGAAAGGCATCATAGGATTAGGATGAATTTTACATCTGATGAAACAGCACGAGCATCCTGGCTGCGTGAAGGCTTACAGAAGACTGGAGACGACTGCAATCCCAGGCCTTCTGTGGGATCTTTCTCCTGCAACGCACTCTGCCTCTGCAAAGCTAAGGCAAACCAAACATTTCCACTTGAGCATTTGAACTGCAAAGTCAGGACTCCAGTGGGGCAAAGCCTGTAGGGTTCGGAAGGACTTTGCTGGGAAAATGACAAGTCCAAACGAATAGTATCTCCAGGTGGGAGAAGGCAGGAATGTCCATGGAAAGAAACCTCTTTTAGGAAATTAGCCGCCAAAGCCTTCACATTTGTAAATTAAAAAAACAGGAGGATCTTTCTGCAAGTAGCCAAAGCAAGCAGTAATTTGCTAAATACACCTGGAAACCCATTCCACCAGAAAACATAAGACTTACTGGGCTGTTGGCAAAACTCCCCACATCTCTGGGCCAGGGGGAAGTCAGCAAGATATCCACACCCTTGAAGTTCGGGGTCGATAACAAAGATGTTTTTAATTCTGTCACATCCTTTGAGCTAAAGCTGTAGGCAGGAGCTGGCTCTCCCTGGGACTCGGTGCCACTCAGGTACGCGATCTGCAGTCCGGAGGTACTGCTGAAAAGCCCTCGGCGGCCTGCGGGGAAACACAGGCACACACCTGAGATTTAAACACTACAAGTAATCTGTTTGCATCATGAACAGAGGACCAAATTTAGCAGTCCTGCCTCACCGTGACTGAAAACTTCCTTGCAGGCCGCTCATTTTCTTTGTTCACAGACTCTAACAGATGTTTCAGTACCATGGCTCAAACCCTGCCTACACAACCCCCACTTTTCTCTCCTCACTGCTACCTTGCTTCCCTAGAATCAATCAATAACAAAAACTTGGTCTAAAGACTGAAATAAAAGCCAATTGCAAGTGCCTTTATCTGTAACTATTTTTGTCAGGTAGGATTTTAGAAGGAAATTAACTTTTCCTTTTAGTTTTAGCTTCATTACCTTCAAGGATGATACTTCTTACCCTGGCTACTCCAACACAGCCTCACAGCACAGCAAAATTATGCTTCATGTAAGAAACCTTCACGGCACAGATACGGGCACAGGACAGGAATTAAGTTGTTCTCAAACAACAGACTCCTTCAATCACGTTTTCCTTTAGTTAGCAAAGTTCAGAGCGTGTTAGAAAACAACAAAGAAAGTGGGACACTCTTTCCCATTTTATGGAGCAGATTATATCAGCCTTTCAACTTGAAGTTCAACTCCAGTCTGAGTGCCAGAGTAAGAAATGCCATCTTAAAATTTCCAGAAAAAAAGGAGGGGGATCATAGCAGGAAGATCACAAAACTTTTGTGGAAGCAGCATCACGCAAGCATATTACCTAAGTAAGTGATGTTCTCAGCTAATTCACAGCCACTGACATCTGGAAAGTAGCACACCGTCTCTTGGTTGTTAGCACCAAGCACGAAGGTTGGAATGGGAGCTGAAGAAGAAAATGACAGGAGTGAGTTAAGCACGTCAGGTGAAGATCAGTACACGTGCACTAGGAACCACAGCCACCCAAACACGCTTCCTTTGCAGCGTGCCAAGGAGCAATAAGCACAGAACAAGAAAACTTCCTTCAAAATAAGGCCCCCAAGCCTGTTGTTTCAACAAAATGCTTTTCTCCCCAGCTGAGAACAACCTCTGCTTACTACTAGCTCTGCCGTCTGCATGAGAAGGTGGGCTCCCAAGTGATCCATGGCCCACGTTGTCTCTAGGGTGATGCTAGACTCACGCTTCAAATTCCAGCTCCCACAGTGAAACTACATGAGATTGCTCAGCCTCCCTGTGCTAAGTCCTCATCTACAAGCAGCACACAGGATTGCCTTTGTCCAGACAGCTCACACAGACAAGGGGGCAGTAAGCATGGGGAGCAGCATGGAAGCAGAGACAAACAGGAAAGCGGGAACCCCAGCTCCCTCCTGGCTCACCTTGTGCTGGCGGTGAGAGCCAGAGCATTACTGAGAAGGAAAGAGGAGCAAACACTCATGAGAGAACACCGTGAGCGAGCACCTCCATTACAGGAGGCATGTGGAAAGAGGCAGAGGAGAAGTCCACACAGCTCTTTTCACATCCATGGGTAGGAAAACATCTTTGGTGCCCAAATCGTGAATGGGTGACTTGGAGACACGCATACTCATGCTTCTGAGCATGACAGTGGGGGTGAAATGGGTTTGGTTTAAAAATAAACCAATCTTTCCCTGCTGCGTGGAGTTCTCCTACTGTAGTTGCATTGACCTGCTTTAATGTTAGTCTGTGCAAGTGAACTGAAATGCCTGTTGCAGTGACACATGTAAGCAGGCTGCCCAACAGCACAGCCCCCCACCCGCTAATGCGTTTGCTGTCGGAAGCGACAGCTCCCTCCTTACCTTTCTTGGCCCCTGAGCGATATTCTGCCCACTCGGCTTCAGAAGTGGAGCTGAAGAAATTCCCAACGCACAAAAGCATCTGAGAACACCACACAAAGTGAGAGTTGTACATCACTAAATGCAAGGCAGGGAGCTTCTTCAGCGAGATGCTTCACCCCCGAAGCATCACGCACCTCTCCAGCATCTCCCTGCTCGGTAAGGAGAGGTCTCCGCACTTGGCGGCACTGAGGGTTACGGGTGCCAGGGAGACACGAGTGCATTCGCACTTGGAAAAGGAGGAGTTGCACTGCCGTCCTGCACACCCCCGCTTCCCTTCGGAGCGGCACTAGGGGCACGCCGAGCCCCCTTCACCGGCCCCTTCGCCCCACAGCCGGAGAGGCCCAGCCGGGGGGGCTGAGCCCGGCTCTCCCTTTGCCCGGCCCGGCGCAGACCCAGCGCCCCCGGAGGGTCCCAGAGGGTCCCGGCTCCGGCCCCGCTCCG
>VXAV01006694.1:81109-96496 GCA_013399715.1 Alectura lathami | reverse complement strand
GCAATTTTTCTGTGTAACATGATGGTGAAGATTTACTCTCACCTGAGCCCTCAAGAAGAAAATATTTCTGTGCAAGTCATTATTTGAAAAAAGACAAAGCTACTTGATTGCGTGTATTAATTCAAGATTGTAGTTCCTTTAACATCTTTTCCTAATGCAGATTCCTAAATGGGGACAGTTGCTTATACTAATTGTAAGCTTAAAGTGTCAGTGTGATGTAAGACATAGGACGAGAATGAAACTTCATGTAATTCAGTGGACCTCTGATGATCTGCAGAGAAATTGTTCAAGGTACTCACACTTTTCCTGATATTCTACATACTGTCAGATCATAATGCACTTAGAGTCTAATGAAGTTTCACAAGAAAATACTTTTTTTGAGTTTGACTACTCTAGAGGTAAAAAGTGAAAAGTTGATCTGTCCTGAAAGACTAAAATGGTTAAGGCTTTAATGGAGCCAAGTTTATATTAGAAAATGATGGCAGACTTTTATATTTTTTCAGACTGCAATATCTAAGGAGAGAACTAAAATGTGTTATATAATGAAATACTTAATCACATCACATATATTTGTTTAATTTCTAAAATAAAAAAGGTTTCTGGAATTATTTTTTTAAATTAATATTTTCTACAGTATCTAACAGCACCAGGATTCTGCCTAAAGATCTAGGATACCATAATAATGGAAATATTTCATAATATTGAAAGCATATATTTTATGTACTTGAGCTGCAACTTATTCCTCAAAACAGTGTTAATTTGACCCAAGTTAAAGTGAACTGAGGTCATCTATCAGGAAATTTTTTTTTCCCTTCACTTTAATTACAGAAACATTTTGTATGAGTTGCTTTATGTGGGGATCTATTGTCTCTCCAATGAAAAGTTAATGAAGATATTAGATTAATAAAAAGCAATAGTTTAACTGCTGATGATTTAAATAGCAAAACTAAGCTCTGTAGTAAACAAAACAAAACTAAACAAAACAAAAACAAACAAACAAAAAAAAAAAACAAAAAAAACCCACACATCATTATTTTTCTGTAAAATGCTACACTAAAAAGTCATGCAAATGGCAATCCATATCTTCTCATTCTATCCAGTATATTAGATATGGTAAATTTAGAAGAAATTAAATAAAACTGTAAACTTACTATAGATATGGTATGATAATGATGAATTTATAATAAAATCAGGCAAATCATTGCAGCAGAAAAAGTCATTGAATTAAGCAATTACTCATTATGAAGCTAGAAATAAAAGACCAGATTGTTCTATAGGTGTTAAATTGATAGTTTACTATTATTCACAGCCCGTGGAAAATGCCTCTGTGCTGATTTCTGTATCCACTTTTTTATCTGATTTTTTCAGTCCTATAATGAAAAGAATGAATCTAGCATTCCAGGTACAATCTTATTAAGAGCAAATTAATACAGTTCAGCTAGCCTCAGTCACATCAAGGATCCTAAAACGAAATTTAAAAAATCTCAGCATTGTCTGTAGAGTATTCCTCTCAAGCCTTAACAAACTGTTGTGTTTTTGTGAACACAGGAAAACATTGATTTTATGGCATGCCCTAAAAAACCCACCACATTCCAGGTATTATGAACCAAGACAGGAAACAGTGCCAGAGATAGTGAAATGGTAATAAAAAGAGGCCAGACACTTTCTGTTATATATACTAAAGTTCAGGTCAGCTTTGTTTCATCTCAGAATTACAGAGATGCTGTAGAGGGTGAAAGGAAAGTCTCTTACATGTGTATCTCTAGCCATTGTAGATCTAAACCAAAGTCATAATATCAACCTGACAGCTCTAACAGCTAATACAGATCATAGTGCACAAATGTAATATGCTCATAAAGAAAAAAGCACTGTTTAGCAAATGATGCACTACAGTGCATCATATCTAGTACCAAAAAGATGTAGCACTTTTTTACTCTACCAATATAGCTTTAGTCTTGACATAACAATGGCACGGATAAAACTGCAGGGCTGCCATCTAAAAAAAATGAGCCCAGGCTTCAAGCAGTCTATAAATAAAAATAGTCATCCTATCAGTACCACTTACATGACCACCTAGAAACAGCTGAAGTCATCTGGAATACCTGTAGATTTCATAATCCTTAAAATAAACTACAGACAAACCTGTTTCTGTTACAGCCTCTGCCTTTGAAAGTGTTTTTCCCAGACAGTTCATCATACATCAGGGTACATACTGTCACAGCTCGCTGGTCTTCCATCCAAGCCTTCACATTTCCCAAATCATGTAATTTACAACGTATATATTGTGACAAGGTAGCAATACCTGTAAGAGATAGCTAAAAAATAGAATATTTTGAAATGTTATTTAGAACAATAGAAGGAAAGCATTCTGAAAATCCAATTGCAGAACAGGAATCTCTAGATATTATGAAGTCCAATACATTATTTCAGAACACTCAGTTTTAGTAAGAGCACATGTGTGTATTCACCATCCTGAGATGTTTGTGTATTCAAATGAATGAAGCAAGAGAGAAGAAAAATGAGATCATAATGAACAATGAAATTAGCCATGCATATAATAAATACAAAATGAATTCTTTTATCTGGAATCCCAGTGTGGAAGGAGCAGAAAGGTTGCATTTTGTAATTTAATGTTATTGTACAAAGGTGTTCCAATCTACAATAGAGAATTGTTTCATGTAGGAGTAGGTGGTTAGTTGGTTGTGATCAACAGGAGAGAAACTATAACTGTTTTTAAACAGTAAAGTTTTTGACACTGCATCTCATAAGATCCTCATAGTGAAGCTGATGAAGTAAGAACTGGATGAGAAGATAGCGAGGTGAACTGAAAAATGAATAAACGGGCATAAAAGGTGGTGGTAAGTGGGATGAAGTCTAGCTGGATACCGACACTGTACCCCAGGAGTTAATACTGGGTCCAGCCCTGTTCAAGATTTTCATAACAATTTGGACGGAGCGGTGCACTCTCAGCAAGACTGCTGATGATACAAAACTGGAAGGAGCGGCTGATAACAGCAGAGAGCCATGCTGCTATTCAGAGAGATCTGAACAGGCTGGAGAAATGGGCTGATAGGAACCTCATGAAGTTGAACAACGAGAAATGCATAGTCTCACACCTGGGGAGGAACAACCCAGGGCACCAGGACATGCTGGGGGCCACCCAGCTAGAAAACATAATGATAGAGGAGGACCTAGGGGTCCTGGTGGATACCAAATTGAACATGAGCCAGCAGTAGGCCTGTGTGGCAAAGAAGGCTGATGGTATATTGGACTACATTTGGCAAAGTATTGCCTGCAGGTCAAGAGATGACCCTCCCCCTCTACTCAGAACTGATGAGGCCACACCTAGAATACAGTGTCAAGTTCTGGGCTCCCCCATGCAAGAGAAACGTCAACATACAGGACAGAATCCAATGAAAGACTAAGAAGATGTTTAAGGGACTATAGCATTCCGCAAAAGGCTGAAAGAGCTGGGATTGTTCAGCCTACAGAAGAGAAGGCTCAGGGAGAATATTGTCAATTCTTGCAGATGCTTAATCCAAAGGTGCAAAGAGTATGAAGTCAGGCTCCTTTCAGCAGTACCCAGTGACAAGACAAGAAACAATCAGCACAAACTGAAACAGTAGGTGATATCTGAACATCAGGAAACATTTTTTCACTGTAAGGGGGACTAAGCAACAGGTTACTCAGGGAGTTGTGCAGTCTCCTCCTTGGAGATCTTCAAAAGCCACCTGGATTTTGTACTGGGCAAGCTGCTCTGGGTCTCAAGCAGTGGGGTTGGACCAGGTGACCTCCAGAGTTCCTCTTCAACCATTTAATAAGTTTGTGATTGACATAAAGACTTAAAGTTTTTCCTTTATCTTCTAAGACATTAAACATGTCTGTCAGTGCTTTCTCTAAATTATACATTCAGCTGTCTACCTTGAATTTATTAGATTCTTTTCTTAGGTATGATGTAAACTTTCAAGGGTTAGTCCCACAAAATATGAACCTGATATAAAGCTCATGAAAGACACCAGGGCCCTAAGCGACCACATAATCTCTTTTCCACACTTTTATTCTACTCACTGAATATAATAGCAAAAGAACAGTAAAAGAACAGAATGAAGACAAGGACACAAAGATTATGTGGACACTTGGGAGGTTAATACATGTGGTTCTGCTTTCTTCAGAAGCTAATACATAATTACTTTCTTCAATTAGATGAAATCTGTTGAAAAGCTTAACTAATCAATTACTGAAGAAAACTTAAAAAGGGGAAAAAAAAAAGCCCCAAGGACCTTAATACCACATCATTTAACAACTTAAACAAAGACAAATGAATGCTAGTCATATACTATGTCCTGTTTGAAAAACTTTCCACTTTCAAAATTTGTCTCAATAAACTATACTTCTATTACCATCACTATTTATTCTTTAATGAACCTTTAGAAGATTGTTGTCTGGTACTCACATTCATTCTGTTATACATATATGTACTTAAGGTGCCAAAAAATATATATGCACATTTTAAGAGATGTTATCTATGTATTATTTTTCAAAGTTGAATTGACTTATGATAACGATGTGTAGTATGTCGTTCACTCAAAAGATGGCGTTAATCAAATGGATGCTAGCATCACCATGCAACAGGCAGAGCAGTCATGACAGGCAGGACAGTCAAAGGAAATGGCGGAAGAATGATTGTTGTTCAAGGAGTGCAAAATCATTCTGAAGTCATCAGAAGTCTCTGGATGATGATGGTAACCACTTTGAGCACCTCTTGTAATTGCAGAAATCAAACATGACTTAAGCTTAAGCTTACCCATATATACACATTTATTTCAGGCTGTTTTTGTTTTAGAGGTGGCCTATGAAAACAGTAATCAAATTAGCAAAAGGTCTTTTATAAAACAGTGGTTGCACTGTTTCCAAGATTTTCAATAACAGAAAGAAATAGTTGGAGCTTAAATGTGTGAATTGCAATGATAAAATAAAACTACTGAAAAGTACTATTTAAGTACAAAACATACTACGTAAGGTCAAAATAAAATCCTGACAAAAGGTTAAACCCAAAGCCTGAAGTTCTTCAGACAAAAAGTATTCCACCTGATATTCTTTACAAGTTAAGTAATCCAGTTTCTATTTGTCTTTAAAATTTGTACACTTTTATGTGAGAAAAAATACTCTGAACGTAAATATGATGAATTCATGTGAATTGCAGAAGAGGTTAAACAAAGGGACTGGGAAGAGATCCTTGAGAAACAACATTAAAAATATGCTACATTCCATAAATGTATCTTTTTCCACAGTTTCTTTTCTCTTAAATTAAAATCAGTTACCATCTTGGATGAGTCTTTAAATCTTTGCACTGCTTTTCCTGTCCTTAATAGATCTTATGTGTTCATGTGTTTCTATAACTTACAGTATGCTACATTTTCCGTATACCTTCTTTAATATCTATGTTGCACATATTTCTGAAAATCAAGGAAAAAGTATATGATCATAAATTAACATATTGCTGCTTTTTGAAACAGTAGGTTATGTTCCAGGCAAGATTAATTTTATACTAGTTAAAACGTCAGAAAGATGCTGGGGGTGCCATAACAATCTACCTGGAGGGATTTTAGTGATGTGTACAATATTCTCCTCCTTAGAAGTCTGGCTAAAGAAGCTGAGATCAAGTGATTCATTGTATTCTCCTATGGGAAATTATCTATGAGCCCCAGTAAGGTAGAAATTAAAGCTGTCCACTTTCGTCAAAGTGTTTGACATGCCTGGTAGCATTACTTTAAATATCTTTAAATCAAAAATATCCAAACCAATTTACATAAAAGGAAATGAAATAAAAGTGCTTCTCTTCTGACTTAGATGCAAATGAGCATATGTGAACTAATAGAGATACGATAGCTGTGAAATGAAGGAGTTGCTACCAGGTTTTAACAGCAGTATCTGTCCCTGCAGATGGAACTCTGACAGAACTTTAGCTACCAGAGATTTCTGCCATAAATCACTCACAACGTGTGAAGAGGAATAGGAGGAATGAATTTTGTGTTCATCTGGTCATTTTTTTTCAGAGTTGACTCTCCTTAAGAGCAACATCTAAGTGTGTAAGCTGGAGAATTTCCTCTGGAAGAAATTTTCAAGGAAGTTCAACAAGCACAAACCTTAAACCAGTTTAACTACAAGGAACGCGTCTCCCATTTCATTAGAATCCTAATGCAATTCTATTATTTTGCTATAGCCCACATTTACAATAGTAGCAAAAGAAAACAGTATGTACCATGTTTAGATCTTTCAAAATGAAATACAAAAGTAGAATAAAAAAGGATTGTGTGGAAAAAGAAAACCTAGGGGAAAAAAAATAAAACTCTCCCCAGACCTTGTACTCTTCTGAAAAAAGATTTCCTGGATAAAAGTTTCTGAAATAACACGATTAACAATTGGCTGGTATCTCTCTGAACAAGGAGATGGAATTACAGCAATACTCAGTGACCTGAAGTGGATGCTGAACAATTCAAGTGCCCAGTTTAAACATGGTTAATTCCTTTTTGAACAATTTACCTTGTCATTTTTGATAACACCATTCTGAGGAAAGATATATGCCTACATTTTATGTGACTACATCTTGCATTTCAAGGACAAAATTTATTTCACTCTAATGTTGATGCCCAAAATAGGTCAGGTCAGCCACACCTTGAAATTATTCTTTCCTCTTTCCTTGCCTTTCCCCTTTCCTTGCTTTTTCTTGCCTTTCCTCTTGCCTTGCCTTTCCACTTGCCATGCCTTTTCTTGCCTTTCCTCTTTTTCTTCTTTCCTCTTCCCTCTTTCCTTCCCTACCCTTCCCTTTCACCTCTCCCTTTTTCTTTGTCTTAATAATTTTTGAAAATTCTGCAATAACTTCCATTTAAAAAAAAATGCATTTATAAATTTCAATATAAAAACACAAACCCAGGAAGATAAATTTAAACCTGTTTTTTGAAAGCAAATAGAGCATTTAAAAATGTGGGAAATGTTTGATGATTTTACTGCATTCATTTTAAAGTCATGGAAATTTACTATTCTTGTAAAATTTCAGGCTCCAAGAACAGTATTTCAAGCATAATTTCAAAACAAGAAATCTAGGGCATTTCATTTTCCACTTAACTTTAGAACTCAGGAGAAAGTAGAATTAATGTACATTTCTGAAAGAATTTTTAAAGGTATTTCTTATTCCAAAATGTAACTTATCCATGGTTTTATGCTGAAGTAGTACTTTCAGTTTGTCTACTTGCAGTAGTTAAATTGTAATACTATAATAAACATGCATATTTGCTTGGGGAGAAAAATGTAAACGATTATCTTGCTGCAATAGGTTTTTAGTAGAATTAAAATGCCAAGACATGCTTGTCTTAATATTGCTTAACACTGCAGAAATTTGTTGATAAGGACTATGCCTGAGAAATGTCCGATGAATGCCAAATTTTAAATTTATTATTTATATAAATAGAAATCAGTCTTACATAAAGCTAATATTTAATATCTGAATAATTTTGTTGTGCTTTTTCTTCTGTACTTTCTATCTATTTAGAAAGCAACAGGAAAGCAGTCTTTGTATCTTCCCTCTTAGAAAAGAAGAGATAATAAAATACCTCCTTCTTCCCAACAACCTTGACTGACAAGGCAGATGAAATGAAGAAAGATTAAGCACTGAAATAATGGATGTGAAGTGTTTAGAGGAAAATAAAACTGTCAAACATTCAATTAAAAGTATATTGGAAAAAACCACCATCAGTCATCCTTTTCAGTCATTACAAAGGATCATTACAAAAAGAAATGTCGGTCTGCCAAAAGTAGACAGAAAGGTACTATAAAAAAATGCTTATCCTGAACTCAGAGAAAATCTGAGGCAATCAGAATGAAATGTTGCATAACAATTCATAAGATAGAAGTACAATTTTTAAAATGCATGTAATGTTTTAATCTAATTAAATACAGCTGATATTATAGAGATATGTATATCAGCTTTCACATACTTGTTATTATACATTGTGTTTCTCTTGAAATCTATATTAAGTATTTTTTCCTAAGATATAGTGCTGTTCTGTGTTTTTTTTTTTTTTAAGTTGTCTTCCTTCTCAACATTGTGTTCTGACATTGTAAGACTCAGAATATGTACTGAACAGCTGAAATCCAAACCTCATTATTTTTTTAAAGTGTCATCAACTTTAGGCCAACCATTGGAAAGCAAGATTCGTGACTTTAGAAAGTTTAGAGTCGGTAATATGGAGATAATTAATAATATGGATGAGAAAAACATTGTCATTATTATTATTATAATTTACTTATTATAATCTTGTTATAACAGCTTGGTATAGTGATCTGGCTGTACTTTGTGAGGCCACTACATAAAAGTGACACAAAATGCACTGAAAGTGTTTTCAGGAAAGCCCGAGTGATTTTACGCTCCAGGAAGAAATGTGAATCTGCTGCCACGAGAGAGCAGTGTCACAACAGTCTCCACGGACCCAAGCTGTCTCTGTTACAAATGCCACACTGACTTTTCTCTGACAGCCTTCTGGAGGCTGCTAAAGTCCATTCCTCTGAGTTTTGTTCTCTGGATAGAGGATGATCCACTGATTTATGAATATGAGGATGGGAAAGGGTACTGGTTCAGCAATATAGCATGGTGCAGCAGAACTGTTTTGGGGACCCAGCCAGGTCTTGGACTTATTGGACTTTACTCCACTGCCCCTTTCTTCCCAGGTAAATGTGCCAGATTTTTATACTACTGTAGCACAGCAGGTTGGCATTGTGCAGAGGTGCTGTTGTCATGCTGGTGATTATCTTAGGTTCTCTCTTGGGAGTGATTCATGTCATATCCTTGTGTTTGGTTCTGTACATGCTTGAGGTAGTCTCTGCAGTGCTGGTGGAGTTTCTAAAGAAAGGGGAATTCTGAAAGCCTTGCTTCCTTTCTCAGGAACCAGCAGACATTATTTTCAGCATGGAGTGAGCTTAATTTTCCTCTTAGCACACTTACGCATTACAGTTTTCACTTCATTTGAAAGCCAAAGATACTCTTTCTTTGTGAAGGTGATGAGTTCCAGTCTGAAAGAGAAAATGATGTTGTTTTTTGCCATCCATCTTAAATCATTCTGTCAGTTTTTCATCCACCCTACCAGTGCTGGCCTACAATGTTTTTTTTAAGTCAAAGGTGGGGCAGAATGGAGTGGAAGAAATCACATGGAGAGGCTTCAACCTGGTGTAGGGGACGACAGACATTGGAAATCACCATTTCTCAGACAAAAATGATTCCTAGTTGTTTGAACTTTGCTTCTCTGCTCCACTGAACCAGGAGATTGAATGAGACAGAGTGATGACAGAAGGTGCTTGCTGAGGCTTGATGTTGTTAGTGTGCCTGTGGGCACAACTGTGGTAAATCTACTGGGTCTCTGGGTCAAACTCTGCGGTCAGTCCAGACAGCTATATGGACAGCCAGACTTATTCTTTCTTCAGTGGAAAGTAATATGTAACAAGCTGAAGGATCCAATGAGTAAATACTGGTAGTATGGTGTGTTATGCATGGCATAGTGGAAGACATGCACGTAACAAACAAAAGTAGTCAAGAAATCCACAGCAGTTAGCTAAAGTAAAATAGAAAAAAAAAAATGAAAAATAAAAATGCAATGGTTGCTATGTCTATGTTTCTTTGTGAAATTCAAAGCTATGTTGCAGAGAGTTTCCTAGACTTTCTACAGATTATTAAAAAAGCAAAAATAATTAAAACAAACACCCCACTTCCTATTCTGTAACATAGATACATATATATACATACATGACTTTTACTTCTAATTTCATAAGATGCTGAGTTGTGATCTGCACTGTCTGAGGGACTCTGAAATGCATGCATTTGGAAGAAGTACAGATAAAGGAAGTGGTTTCCCTAGCAACAGGAACTTTGTGAGAAAACTCTCCGAATAGATTCTTGTCTCCTCTTTCCTGTTTATGCCTTGCTCAATGTTTTGGTTAGTGCACACTATACAATTAATCCTTTAGAACAGTATTTGCCAAATATTTGCAGTGCCAACATGCAAATAACCCCTTCTTCTGAAAAAGCCCTACACCCCTTAGAAGTCCTTCCAATAATCTTAAATAATTCACAAAAAAATGTACATTGTACATTTCAACAGCTTTCCCAGAGACAGTACTCTGTGAATAATTTAAGATTGAGGTTATAAATATAGCCTTCTTCACAAAGCTCATTCTGAAGTTCAACTTCATTTCTTCAAAATTTGTACTTATGACAGATGTAATGGATATCTCCAGACTAAAAGTTTTCATTTCTCTCATGCACACATAGTCTCCATCTATGAGCATAAGCTAATGGTGTAATAGATTGGTGAATGGTCAGCAGTACCATGTATCCCAGACAGTACATGCAATTTGACTCAGAAAATATTAGAGTTTTTTTCTCATTGACTCACTTCATAAAAATTCAGGGGGTAGCTCAGCCAGGGAGATATCTTTATCACTAATGTTTTGCTGGCTGCTTTTGCTAGTATTGAAATACATACTCACAGATAAGAAAAAAAACAAACCTACAACCCTTAGTCACAGACAAATGGTTGTAGTCAACATCTCTATGACTAGGTGGAGGCCGGTCACAAGTGGTGTCCCTCAAGGGTCGGTCTTGGGACCAGTGCTCTTCAACATCTTTATCAATGACATAGATGACGGAATTGAGTGCACCCTCAGCAAGTTTACTGATGACACCAAGCTGAGTGGTGCAGTTGATACCCCCGAAGGAAGGGATGCCATCCAGAGGGACCTGGACAGGCTGGAAAAGTGGGCCCACGAGAACCTGATGAGGTTCAACAAGGCCAAGTGCAAGGTGTTGCACTTGGGTGGGGGCAATCCCAGGTGTGTGTACAGACTGGGAGAAGAACTCCTCGAGAGCAGCCTGGTGGAGAAGGACTTGGGGGGCTTGGTGGATGAGAAGCTGGACATGAGCCGGCAGTGTGCGCTTGCAGCCCAGAAGGCCAACATGTCCTGGATCCATTAGAAAAGGGGTGGCCAGCAGGGAGAGTGAGGTGATTGTCCCCCTGTACTCTGCCCTTGTGAGACCACATCTGGCGTATTGCATCCAGGCCTGGAGCCCCCATCACAAGAAAGATGTGGAGCTGTTGGAACAGGTCCAGAGGAGAGCTATGAAGATGATTGGAAGGACTGTAGCACCTCTCCTATGAAGAAAGGCTGAGAGAACTGAGCTTGTTTAGCTTGGAGAAGAGAAGGCTCTGGGGAGACCTCATTGCAGCCTTCCAGTACATGAAGGGAGCTTATAAACAGAAGGGGGAGTGACTTTTTATGTAGGTAGATAGTGATAGAACAAGGCGGGGGGGATAGTTTTAAACTAAGAGATGGGATATTTAGGTTAGACATTAGGAGGAAATTTTTCACTTGGAGAGTGGTGAGGCACTGGAACAGGTTGCCCAGACAAGTTGTGGTTGCCCCATCCCTGAAGGTGTTCAGGGCCAGGCTGTATGGGGCCCTGGACAGCTTGGTCTAGTGGCTGGCAACTCTGTCCCCAGCAAGGTGGTTGGAACTAGATGATCTTTGAGGTCCTTTTCAACCCTGGCTATTCTATGATTTTGTGATTCTACGATTCTATGATTCTATGTTAATTGTTGCCTCAATGTTTATTTCTAGATCAAAAGCATGATAAATTACCCTTTTCACTTTTTGTCTTGTTTTAGTACTACTTGCATTACTTGTGAATCAAAAGTAAGCAAAAATGGTTAATCTGACCCATATTTTCCTAGTTGTTACCTATGATCTTTTTTCCCTGGATGTTTTCCTCTATCCCTCTTTTGATGATTTGCATATATGTTAAATTTTCAGACTTAAAAATGTCCTTTGTACTGAAATCTAGGAATTGATTCCTGCTATGTTTTTTTCTCTCGGAGTTACGGGACTGAATACAGTCTTTAGTTAGGTTGTCTTTAAAAAAGATACTATTTGATATAAAATGGAATTCACAAAATTCTTGTAGGGATTATATAGTACTATGCAATATGCTTAGAACAGTACTCACACAAACATTATAGTTAACCAGGAAAGCCCTGTCAAGTTGCTGGGAAAGGAAATTGATGTAGTAGGTGCAGAATTCACTCAGTCTCATGGCAGGATGGAGAGGTGGGTGTGATAGTGTTGTAACAGAGGATGAGTGTGAGGGTGGGGTGATGGTGGGTGTGGAATTTCTGTTTTCTCCAAAATGTACATGCCTGACTCAGGGTGTGTCATGGTCATGATGGCTAAGAGGAAGTGCTCTGTGCAGCATGGGCACCTGTATAATTTTTTCAGAGCTTTAAGCTGATGCTGTTTCAGAGTCTAAATGTTGTCAGTAAAGTCTGAATATTAGCACCTGAATGAAGTCCTAAAAGCTAACAGGAACCAACAGTTTTTAGCCAGCCTCCCCCCAGGCTAGACTATTAATATGTTATTCATATCCATGTTAAGTCTGCAAAGAGCAGACATCATCAATGCAAGAGATAATCATATCTGTAAAGTGGCTAGAAATCTTCTCCTGTAGAATATGAGATATGCTGAAATATATGGCCTTCTCCTAAATTCATATTAATATTTGCCTTAAAATCTGCTGTCTGCAGTTTCTGATAGGACAAATGTATATCAGCAGCAGGCTTAATAAAGCCAATGAACCTTCATCAACATCTAGGTATATTTAGCCAGGCAAAGGTTCAGTGGGAAAGTAGTTCGAACAAATACAGTATGCACATCATACATTTTCAGAATTGCAGACACGTAATTTCAATTACAGAAATGCAGCTGAATACACAGCTCAAGAATGATCAAGAAGCACTAGTGAGTTTTCAGCTAGTTCTCAGGTCTGTAAAACCCTAAATGACAAGGGAGAAATGAATGGGGAAGAATGAGCACAAGAAGCAACGCAAACATCAAAACTATCAAGTAGCAGGTTAAAAATAGAAAAAGAAAATAATTTATATATACTCCATGTGTTTTTATATATAATTAATATATAATTCATATAGATATATAAAAATTATAAATAAATGAGTTCTTCAGAACTGGTTAAATGAACTGGAACAGGAGTGTTACTAGCTATTGACAGATGCAAACTACAGCTCTTTTTCCTGTTATTTATATTTTCTCCCTAGGCATGCCCTTCTGAATGGCTATCAAGGATAAACAGAACATGAATTTTTATGATTTTAACCGTCAAATTGTCTTACCATTATTAGTTTGCCTTTGTCAGATTTGTGTTGCACACAGTACTGAGTATCACTTCTCACAACAGAATCCTAGATCGTCCTTGCTTTATAGAACAAGAATCCTGTAAAGGCTAGTTAGTGGGCACACCAATGGATCTTACATACTTGTGAAGAGTCAATGTGGCCTCTGTAATTGGGAAGTCCTGCCTCACAGACATGCCAAAATAGTCCAAAATCATTTTGATAAAGGAAACACACTTGTCACAATCTTCAGCAGTGAGCAGAAGCACAGAATGATAGCTCAGCTCATATGGAAAGAAAAAGAAAGGAAGAGCAGAAAGGAAAATTACTCTAGCAGTGCCTCTTCTTGTTAAGGATGCTGTGCCTTTAACATACAACAGGTCCCTATACCCTCAGTAGAGAGAGGAGTGTCGCCAGTTCTCCACATTTTCTTTCTGCAACTCAGCATTCATACATGAAAAGTTATATTACATTTGATAGATAGGTTGAGATTTTGAAGAATGTGTTTCTGATGTATGTGTTTCTGATCAAAACTTCCCATGAAGCAAAAGACTAAGCCACTGTAAACTTGGATGTATTTAGTCTACTTGGGTTACCAAAAAAGCTGTTGGCAAATTCTCTCTGCAAAAGAATTTAAGATGGCAAGGGACAAAACAAAGGTCCTTGTATGGGTACGTAACTGGTTAAAACAGGAAACCGAACAGGAGTAAATTACTTTGGGACAGCAGAGTTATGTTAGCAGTGGAACTCATCAGGGATATGTGCTGCAATCTGTGTTGTTCAAAATATTCATAAATGATGTAAAGTGGAGAGAAGAGAGGCACAAACGTTTGCTGAAGATACTAGATTATTTAAAGTAGTAAGGACAAGGGTCAGCTGAAGATGTGAAGACTCTGAGCTCACCAATACTGTTTTGGAGCAGATTTTTTTTTCCCTATAGATTACTCCATACACTGTCAACCTAATGGTCAGAAGCAGTCAAAAATAAATGTTCAAAGTGATTAGAAAAGGAAGAAAAAATGAAAAAAAAACTTTATTATATGACTGTTAATCTATACTTTGAATACTGTGTACAGTTTTGGTCTTCTCAGACTCTAAAAGTATAATGTAGAACTGGCAAATGTTCAGAGGAACACAGGTGATGATCAAAAGTATGAGCTAGCTCCAATAGAGCAAATGAATTTTTAAGTCTGGAAAAGAGAGGAAGGATATGAAAGAGTTGTATGAGTGTCATGGACATAGGTGAATAGGGCTTGAGGTTTCAGCAT
The DNA here is from genome assembly GCA_013399715.1 of Alectura lathami. Classification (NCBI taxonomy): domain Eukaryota; kingdom Metazoa; phylum Chordata; class Aves; order Galliformes; family Megapodiidae; genus Alectura; species Alectura lathami. The sequence goes on along the minus strand of VXAV01006694.1, from coordinate 82,002 downwards.
TTCTTCCAAGATACAGCTCAAAAACATAGCAAATAAAATATTTTTCCAAAGGATGGAATTTTTTATCGAGGTACAATGGAAGTAAAAAGTTGTCAGGATACAGAAAGAAACTGTTCATATCTGTGAAAAAGAAATTTAGGTTACTAAATATATACAAACTCTGTCTAGATTAGCAAGTCACTGAACTGAAAACAGAAGATTAAGCTGAAGTATGTTTGCAGTTTTCTTGCTCTTGTCTAAGTACTCACTAACAGCCAGTGCTGGAAAGAGGGCACCGAAGAGACACAAAACCTTTCCTCTATTTTTATTCATCTGAAGAGACTCTATTAAAACCTTTTATCAAATGCTTACGCAGTACTTATGCTATGTACTGATACAATCCCAAATATCACATTCATACTTCTTTACATTAATCACTCACTTATTATTCATCTCCCCTTCCATAAATTTTTACTAGTCTCCAGCTTCTCTTATCTACGTCCTTCAAATTTATTCAGGAATCATACCCTTTAATTGAGGTTGATCTTTAATATCTTCTTTTTGTGTTCCTCTGGTTATTTTCCAATATAATCTTCTCATGGGATTCTTCCAAGTCCTGTTAAGACCAGTGAAAAGTTAAAAGAAAAGCAAGCAGATAATTTTGTTATTTCATTTTTCATCTGTTCCATANATTTTGTGTTTTCCAAATAATTTTGGACCATGCTCAAACCTCCTCTTCTATCAGTTGCCTTAATTTATTGTTAACCAGTTCTACTATCACCATTAATTCTATTACTCTTTGACATTCCCCTAGAAAACATTATTTTCATACATTTCACTCTTCTTGATAAGCAATGAAACACAAACACTTTATGACCTTATATTAACAAGTGCGGGAGACTGACCTATGGGAC
>VXAV01006694.1:47411-73595 GCA_013399715.1 Alectura lathami | reverse complement strand
GTAATGGATAGAGACATCCCATTTTTGGATAGGAAAATGAAGGCAGAGAGGTTATTCATACGGTTACAGGTCATACGTGTTTACGCTGCTTGCCCTCAGGACCGGAGAAGAGACCATGGCTTTTTCATTAATTTTCTAGCATAAGCATAGCGATTGGGGTGTATTGAAACTGTCCAAAATGCTAATACAAAGATGTCAAAGTACTGCATTTACTTATTAGTCCATGAATGTACATGTGATAAATTTTTTGTTTAAATAGTGTATGTGAATCTAGAAAATATTTCATTACACCACAAAAGTCAGAAAGAACCTAAGAAATCTCCTATTTTCTTTTAATATGTAAATTACCTTCTATTACCTAAATTATCTTAGCCTAAACTATGTTAAGGCAACTAAGTTTGACACTTCTGATCGTATTTGTTTATTGTACATCAGAGGGGATTTCAGTCAGAGCTACAAGCAGTAAAATGTCCTGTTTGTTCAATCTTTTAAGGAGTACGTAAGCAAATATATCTGTAACCGGCAGACTTAGCACACATAAATGTATCTGTATCACTGTCCTCTCAGTAGTAACCTTACCTCTGCCATTGGCTTTGTTTGTGTACCAGTCCTTTTATTAGTTTAGGCTCAACTCTGGGACACATAACAACTTCTGAATCTCTCTGTGTGAGAGCAACAGTCTACCCAGCTGGAGGAGCATTTCTCTCTTTCCCGTCGGACCCATTTACCCTACAGTGCAGCAAACCAAACAAAACTAAGAGCTCCTTTATCTGCATAATGCATTTTTCTCTGTGCTATAAATGCAGAAGACAAGGTTAGTGTCATCCTTAGGTTAATGTGATAAAAGTGACGAGTTGATTTCAGTTGCTAGTAACAGTGAAAAAGGATGTATTTATTTATTTAATTAATTGCCTTCTCGCCCTTGTTTACCTCAAAGCTGTGGATGTCTTTTCCTTAAACATTTTTACTTTGTCTTCACAGTGTGAGATGAATTGCACTTCTTTTAAAGTTCTGTATAGTAGTTATTATGGCATTAGTGTCTGAAACAGAAGCTCTTGCTGTTCAGCATAACAGACTCTTCCCTTTGCCAGGTAAATACATTATTTGTGAGCTTCCATCAGTACTGACCTGTTAAATATCAGACCTTCTTGACTATTCTTGATTTGTGTGACTGTTATAAGTGGTAAAAGAATGGTAACAAATGAACTAAATTCATTGCAGTATAATAAAGCAAAAGAAATAAGTAAAATGAAGCAGAACTGCAGTCATGTAGACCAATGTTTAGATAGGAACTGGTGGGGTCAAAAGACTTGAAAATTTCATCTTCAGAATCAATTATTAAATCAATATATTAAATATGGTAATTACTGATGTATTTTATTCCTGTCAGTCATCAGTTAGACAGAAATATAAGAATTGCTTCTCATATCCTAATTTATCCCTGTAGACATAAGCAGAAATGAGAGTTAAAATGAACATACTAACTTGTATTTCTGGATTATAATATGGGATAAAGTACAGACTTTCCAACATTGTCCCAGAATAACTGCTTCACTCTGCAGGAAAAGATGTTCAGTTTCTGTAGGTATTAAAGCAATAACAAACACAGCAAATAAGCATAATCTAAGTTAAGAGCATAACTTATCTATTAATAATAACATTACGAATTTCTAGCAAATGGAGATTAGACACTGAAATTTAAATTGCAGTTCATAATCAGAACTCAAAATTGTCAGGAAATTAGAATATTTCCATATTTTCCAGATTGGTTTATGAATATCAAAGATCAATAACCTAAAACAAAGGTAAATATTCATAATGAATTTTAATTGTTTCCTCTTTTATGAAATTTAGGCACTGTTTATTACAGATCTTTACATGCTGTTCCTCAACACTTTTCACTACACTAAGTCTAAATGTCTTATTGTTGTAACCTTTGAGACTGACCTTTTTTTTTCACATGCTACTGCATTGGCCACATTATACCTAAAGATGATAGACACAAACTACAATAACTATACGAAATGGTATTACAGATTGACTCTGCTGTTAAAACAACCATTTTTCAATTCTTATCTAAGGAAAATTTTTCCCATCCAGGAGTTTCAACAGCATTAAATAACAATACGTATTCAGCCAATGAATATAAGAAGCTTTACAACATAATCTGAATTGGCTGAAAAAAGGGAAGCTGAGGGTGTTTTTCTGTGGGTGCTACAGTAAGAAGGTTAATTAGTACAACTTTCTTGTGTAGAAATATGGCTGAATAGAGTATAAAATGACTTTCCACAACCAGATGTATCTACACGTATATTTTTTCAAGATATTTCAATTCAGATGAGACATTTTCTCTTAGGGGGAAAAAAAGTGATGTTTAACACTTTAAATACTTTTTACAGTTTTCCAAAACTCAGAATAATTCATGTAGTTACTATATAATATATGGTACTGATTTCTGTAATTTAGACAGCTAGGTAATTGAAAAAAAAACTAAGTACTAAAACCTAAACTAATCACTATTGGCTCTTTTTGTTGGAATAATTAGAATTCAACAGAATTGAAGAGAAACATAAATTCCTCCCATAATACTCAAATACCTCAAGAGGGCAAATCGTCTTATGTGCCTTAGACATTTCAGAATGACATGACTTGTGCAGACAGCACAAACTTATCAGGTTTGACTTAGATATCTAAGCCTTCTAGATAACTAAGCCATGTCATCAAGGTGTTCAGATGGTGCTTTATGGAAGACAGAAAATGCATTAATTTATTGAAGCTAAATTCCACACTTAAGAAAGATTCTAATATATTCATTACAGGCAGAGCTGACCAGCATAAACTGATGTACACTAATAGATAAATGGCTAATACACCACAGAGGCTAGATTATTTTATGCTCATTTAAACAAAACAGGTAGGTTCTGATAAACTGCATTATTAGGCTACTCAGTAACCTTATCAGAGCTATATCTTACACAGTGGAATAAATCCTAGCATGCTGTAAGATAAAATCACTGGAATAGCAAGCACATATTTAGAATGGAACATAGTGGCCCATCAGTTTCAGCAATGTTGTGGATCATTCCTATTTAGATCCTTGTAGCTTGAAATCTTCATATTGTCAAATCACCTCACAAAAGATACAAATGGATTTCCCAGAAATTGATTTAAACATAGATACTTGCTCTTTTGTACTTTGAAAAGTCAACTGTGTCTTCAAATTTGTATAAGATAATGAGAAGCACAGTATAAAGCCTTTAAATTTGCTATTCTCCCATGTTATGGGAAATTTCAGAACTTACAGCAAAAATTTGATTATTATTTAGATACTTTAATGTATGTTGTATTGATAATTTATCATATTAAGCTGAACATCGAATAGGATAGAAATGGTGTCTGATTTAGTTAAGAGTGCTTCTACACAGAGGAAGAAAACAAATCAAATATAAAACTAATCTTTTCCTTAGCTCTTCTCAAGGGCTTTTTGCAGCAAAGATTTTGGTACATGTAGGCTTCAAAGGACTAGACGAGAAGCTCAAATGTAGCCATGTAGTTATATCATAAATGACACTTTCAAATCACACAGAAAATTTCCTACGATAAATGTTCATTTATGTCTCAGAAGAATTATCATTAGTGTTATACCTTAATTATATTAATTCCCATAAAGCTTAAAACCAAAATATCAGAGGAGAGAGAGCTAGATTATAGTGTAGAAATACCAACATGCTGCTATCCAGATTCCTGGAATAGTCTGATGTTACAATTCAATTTAAGATAAAACAACTGGCTGATTAAAACAAAAAAAAAGAGAAAGTCTAACACTAGTTTTAAACTTTACACATAAAAATATTAATGTATATTTTGGACAAGCTCAGCTTTTGAATACAGATTTAAAGCTTGATGTGCTAATTACACTGTTGTAAATATAAAGACTGTCTTCCATCCTTGCTTTAAAACCTTGAGAGAACCTTCCATGTAATGGAATCATGTTTTCACATGTTTTGAATTTCTATAAACTTGTTTTTCAGGTTTTAAAGGGGTAAATATAAATCTAGGTAATTTGCTATTGCCTGCCATTTCTGTATTTTTTACTTTTTGTTTTTGTTTTTACATTTAGGAATTGATTTGATTCTGGCACTCTACATTGAAGCCGCCATTGCTGTAGCATTGCATGACTCATCACCATTAAATATAATAGGTTCCTATCTGACTGTCATCCATGCTTGTGTATCATGTTAAACTGCAGAAACTGAATGATTTTAAGCTTAATTTGCCAAATAATTGCCCTATTCAAATACCAAATTCCTCCTACTTTACATTAAAGCTCTGCAGAATCTTTTCATACTTTCCTCTCAGCTTACTCATATTGCAAGTCATTGGCACTTCACCATTTTATGCATTCCTTAGGGATTAGTAGCTACAGAAGTTCTAATTCTTGCCTGCAGCCAATTAGCAGGGACAAATTTTCTATACACATTTCATTGTTCATTCATTTAGCAAAGCACTCCTCTTTCAACTGCTTCTATCAATTAGACTAGAAGAAAAACACAAATCACTCCATTCTACAATATTCTGTGAAGATAGACTATAATTAACACAGTGACTTTCAAACTTTCCTGCATGAAATGGGTCTGATAACTCTTTTGCACATATTTGTTGCAAAATTGGCAGTATTAGAAAGGGCTGATTGTCTTTTATATATTCCACTCTTGAAAAGGATACCTCTGAAGAAAAAATGCTTTGGGTATTTAAATGTTCTTACAGAAGAGTCCGTGTTGATTTTGGTATGGGGAATTATTTTTGCTGATGTAAGCGAAATTTATGAAGATTTTGTGATGGATCTTGATAAATATATTTTAATGATAATTCTTAAGTATATTTTTTCAATAAACTGATATGTGGAAATGGGTTTCCTTGGAAGGGATTTGGTAGCAAAAGGGCTGCAGGGGGAGCCTCTGTGAGCAGAGCCCAGCACTGCCCCATGTCAGGTCAGAGCCAGCTCCAGCTCCTCCAGAAGGGACCTACCACTGGCCAGAGTTGAGCCATGAGCGACACTGGGTGTGCTCTAGGAGAGCAGAATTGAGGAAGGGAAAAAGTGCTGCACATCAGCATCTGGGAGAGAGGGGTGAGAAATGGGAGAGAAGCAGCCTTGCAGGCACCAAGGTCAGGGCAGCAGGAGGGCAGGAGGTGCTCCAGGCATTAGCAGCAGCTCCCTGCAGCCCAGGAGGGGCCCATGGTGGAGCAGGCTGTCCCCCTGCAGCCCACGGGCACCCCGCGGAGCAGATCTCCATGTGCAGCCCATGGAGGAGCCCAGGGGGCAGCAGGGGGACATGGCCTGAAGGAGGACGCAGCCCATGGAGAGCCCCTGTAAGAGCAGGCCCTGGGTCAGAGTTGCAGCCCGTGAGGAGGTGCCCGCGGTAGAGCAGGAGGCCTGGGGAGCTGCTGCCTGTGGGGCCTTGTGCTGGAGCAGCTCCTGCAGGCTGGGCCCTGTGTGTTGGAGCAGGGCTGGGAGAGCTGCAGGCTGTGGGAAGCCGGCACAGGATCTGCTGGGCAAGGACAGCACCCATAGGAGGGACCCCATGTGGAGCAGGGGCTGAGAGTGGCCAGCGATGAAGTGTTAGGGACTGACTGCAGCCCCCATTACCCCACACCACTCAGGGGGAGGAAGTAGGAGAGAGTGGATGGGAGGAGGTGCTTTTAGTCTGCTTTCAGTTTTCACTGTTGTAGTCTATTACTAGCAATGGGCAACCAATTGCATTAATCTCCCTTTTGTTGAGTCTGTTTTGACTGTGACAGTAATTGGTGAGCAATCTCCCTGCCCTTTATCTCAGCCCATGAGCTTTTTTTTTTTCTTCACTGTATTTTCTCTCCCTTTCCTTCTGAGGAGGGAGAGTAACTGAGCAGCATGGTGGTGCTTAGCAGCCCTTCAGTGTTAAACCATCCCTGCAACAAGTATGAATAATCTCTTCTCTATGCTCAAATGCAGTATTTCTAACTGTGAGAACATAGTTAACAGATGTTTGATGGTCAAGGAGGTCTGGTGATGTATGCCAGTATCATTTGCAGAAGTAGATGAAAGCTGCATGACACCAACCACAAAAAAAAAAAAAAAAAAAAAAAAAAAAAAAGAGGAAAAAAAAATTGTTTCATAGCTCCATCAGGTATTTTGACCTGTTCTACTGACATGTGTTCTTCTAGACTTCCCATGAAAGTAAGCAGTGTTAAAATGACTAAGTGCAGTAGGTTAGATCCTTGTCTAAAGGCTAAATATTTTTCCATATGATACTATTTACTTATTTAATGTTGCATTTAGGAGAAAGACAAGAAGTAAGAATGAAGAATCTACAGTGGTCAGTCAAATAATGAGATAGCAAAAGATGAGGCTATAATCATATAGCATAATCACTGCATTTCAAGGTACATTGAACCTTTGAGTTTTAGTCCTTCTCTACTGGCACCAGGTAGAAAAAAACTTTCATGATCTGAATATTTCCTTCGAATTTTAAAATATTTTCTTAAAAAGATTAGTGTTTGTTTTATAAGGTGGGATTCCTAGGCTCCACATGACTCAGTTGTTGTATTTTTTGGGGCAGAACTACTTCAAAAGGTAATAATCTTTATCTTCTTAGAGGGAAGGCTTGAGAGATGGGCCCATGCCAACCTCATGAAGTTCAACAAAGCCAAGTGTAAGGTCCTGCACCTGGGTTGGGGCAATCCCAAGCACAAATACAGGTTGGGCAGTGAATGGTTTGATAGCAGCTCTGAATAGAAGGATTTGGGGATGTCGGCTGATGTAAAACTCAACAGGAGCCGACAATGTGCGCTTGCAGCCCAGAAGACCAACTGCATCCTGGGCTGCATCAAAAGAAGCGTGACCAGCAGGGCGAGCGAGGTGATCCTGCCCCTCTACTCTGCTCTTGTGAGACCCCGCCTGGAGTACTGTGTCCATTTATGGGGCCCCCAACACAAGAAGGACATTGAGCTATTGGAGGGAGTCCAGAGGAGGGCCATGAAGATGGTCAGAGGGATGGAGAACCTCTCCTACAGGGGCAGGCTGAGAGAGTTGGATTGTTCAGCCTGGAAAAGAGAAGGCTCTGGGGGGACCTGATAGCAGCCTTCCAGTACCTGAAGGGGGTCTACAGGAGAGCTGGGGAGGGACTTTTAGGAACCTCCTGGGTCGGAACAGAACGAGGAGTAGTGGCTTAAGGTAGATTTAGACTAGAAGTTAGGAAGAAGTTCTTTCCTGTGAGGGTGGTGAGACACTGGCACAGGTTGCCCAGAGAGGCTGTGGATGCCGCCTCCCTGGCAGTGTTCAAGTCCAGGCTGGATGGGGCTCTGAGCAATGTGGCTGTCTAGTGGCAGGTGCCCCTGCACATGGCAGGGGAGTTGGAACAAGATGGTCTTTAAGGTTCTTTCCATTCCAAACCTTTGTATGATTCTATGATTCTTCCAAATTCTTTCCATTTTTTTTTTTTTTCTTTTGGTTGAAAACTATCCTAGGCCCAACTGTCATTTTATTGTTGATAACCAATAACATCTCATGCGTATCACCCAATATTTGTGAAGCACTGTATATGCCAATATAAAAAGATTAACAAGCCTCATTAGTGGATGAACAACATGCAACATGTCAAAAATTTTTGGTTTTCAGCTGTACTCAAAATTTTATCCTTCTCTTTCTTCAGTAAGCATTCACATGTTCACACTAATCTTTTTTGACAGACAGCTATAGGGAAAAAAAAAAAGCTTTTTGAGTTATCACTTGGTTTGCAGTGAAAAATATTTCATCTTGTACCTTTTGTGCATCTCAAAATTTACTGCTTTAAACTGTTTTCCTTGACCTCATATATCTAAAAAAAAAAAAAAAAACAATGAAATACTTATGAAAATATACCTGTGGAGCTCAGAATAGTGAAGCAATAATTGACACAGCAGTAAATGAGGTAAATAATGAAAAGTTCTGAGGTAAACAAGTTTATTAAAATATTAGAATGCAATGAGAGCTAACACTATAGAAGATGAATTTACAGCCTAGCCCAGTCAGATAATTCTCCTCCTTGTTGTTCAAGCTGTGTAGTTTAAATCTTAGGCAGGTAAAATAACACTGATCAATCACCAATACCATTTTTATGGCTTTTTGTCATAAAACAGACATACTGTAATTCATAAGGAATCATGCCATTTTGTGCTACAGTCTGTATTTTTACAGCACCTGATAGGCAAGTATGTAACAAATATGCCATACATTGATCTCTTCTATTAAGCATCAACAAGGCATTTATGGATGATGCATATCTGTTGACAAAGAAACACAAGCCAAGTTTTCACAGGTGTCAGCTCTGTTTTGGAACTTGAACAACCAATTAACTGGGGCACTGAGGCTGCTGTAGGCTTCATCAGCTATTCACAGTTTGATGGCATACTACGTCATTGGGCACAGGCAGCACATTATGGAGATGTGTTCTGCCAGCAAGCTTAGTTCGCGTTTGATTGGAAGACACATACAACAGCAAGACCTCACACATAAATAGAGGGTAAATCTGACCCTTGTGAAATATGCACACAGTGTGGGTGACAAATCCTAGGAAATCAGAAAGGGTTTGAATGTGGAGGAAGGAAAGTGAAGAGAAGGGAAAACAGAGTTATTGCAAGAGAATGAAGAAAATAAGAGAAAAAATGTTTTTTTTTTAAACAGAATGGTTGATGTTGGAAGTGATCTGTGGAGATCATTTAGTTCAACTCAGGGCTGTGTGCAGTCAAGTTTTAAATCTAAGAATGGATAACCTGGGCCAAAGAGCAGCTAGTTCCAGTGTCTGTTCACACAGTCTTTTTTCTTATGATTAAGTAGAAACTCCTGTATTTCAGTGTTTGTTCATCTATTCCTATACTTTCACTGTATACTACCAAGATGAGTCTGGCTGCATCTTTTTTGTTTCTTCACTTTACCAGGTACACCTTGAGAAGATCCCCCTCGAGCCTTTTCTCTTCCAGCTCGCCGAAGCCCAGCTTTCAGTCTCTTCTCGTATGTCAGATGCTCTGGTCTCTTCATCTACATGGTCCATTCTGGATTTGCTTGAGTGTGTCCATATCTCTTTCACTGGGCAACCCAAAACTGGATACACCACTTTAAATGAGTCTTACCTGTGTTGAAAAGAGTGCAAGGATTTCTCTTACCCTGCTGGCAATACTCTTCCCTAATGCAGCTAAGGAGACTGCTGTCCTTTTATTGTAAGGTCATGTTGCTGGCTCATGTTCAGATTCAGAACCCCAGGGCCTTTTAACTAAAGTTCATTTCCAGCTGATCAGCCCCCCAGCAAGTACTGGTGCTTGAGTTCTTTTTAGCCCAGGTGCAGGAATTTGTGCTTCCCTTTCTTGAAGTTCATGAGGTACTTATCAGCCATTTCTCAAGCCTGTAGAGGTCACTCTGAATGATGTGACAACCCTTTAGTGTGTCAGCCACTTTTTCCAGTTTTGTATTGTTTGCAGACAGATGTTAAACAGTATTGACCCCTGTGGTACTACTCCACTAATGACTGGCCTCTGGATGGACTTCGTATCACTGCTTACAATCTTCTGGGCCTAACAATTCAGTCAGTTTTCAATCTACATCATTGTTCACTTGCCTAACCCATATTTTAGCAGTTTGTGAGGATGTTATGGGAGACAGTGTCGAAAGCCTTATTAAAAGACAGAGCCTTCCAAGACAGTGACTGTCCTCATCCATTCTCATATGTCAGGCCAGTCATCTCAGTTTACATGGCTATCAGACTGATCAAGAGCTATTTTCCCTTCATAAATCCTTACTGACTACTCCCGGTAACTTTGCTGTTCTTCCTCTGTCTGGAAATGACTTCCAAGATTGGTTATTGCATCTTCCTAGGAATTGTTGTGAGGCCTGTTGTTCCCCAGATAATTCTTGCCCTTCTTGAAGATACAGCAGATGTTTGCATTCTTCCAGTCCTCAGGAGTTCCCAATCATCACAACATTTTACAGATAATTGATAGTGTTTACACAACATCAGCCATCTTCCTCAGCACCCATGGGTACATCCTCATGGATTTATGCACATTCAGTTTGTTTAAATTTCCCTAACCAGATCGTCCTCCACTTGACAGTAACTCTTTCTCCAGACTTTCCCACTGGCCTCTGGATCCTGAGATTAATGAAAGCAAATCTGACTAGAAAAGTCTGAGGTGAAAAAGGCATTGAGCACCTTGTTATCTTCTGTGGGTTTTCTCTTGAGATCCTCTTCTCCATTGCAAGAGTATCTAAAGATCTTTTCCAACCCCATTTGTTCTATCGCTCTGGGATTCTGTAAACTTTAGTTTTAATTATTTAACATGCCCCTCTAGAGGTCTGAAGATGACTGGGAAAAAGGAAGCTTACTCCTTCATAATGATTTATCTCTCTAGAGGCTTAAAAGGCTATTTGTCTTTTAAAACAGTTCTTCAAGACTTGCACTTAGGAAGATTTTTAATAATGGAAATTGCTTGGTTAATTCCAAACAGACAGCCTGAGCATATCCTTGAAGAGCAGGGTATGCCCTCATTTCTTGATTCTAATGCAAACTCACAGTATCTTTACATAAAATTGCCAACAGATGAAACAAAGGACAGTGTTATAACTGTTTACTAACCTAAAAAGTCATTTGAACATTCAGTTATTTATATTCCCTGAGAAATTCAGTGATTTCTAGCATTGCTTAAGCAACTTTAATAACCTTAGGAAAATAAGAAACACTGACCAAAGCATCTTAAATATTTCCTTTCAAAGGTAATACTTTCAAAACTAGGAGATCTTTATATAGTAAAGAGTAGCAGAATTTCCACTGATATTAATCCCTAGAAACAAAACACATTGCAACTTTGTACAAGAATGGGAGGAAGAATAAAACATTCCCTTTAAAGATATTCTAAAAATCTATACACATAAAGGTAAAAGTAGTGTACTCATAAAGCTGGAAAAGAAAATTCTCCTACATACGCATTAGGAGATGGAACATTCATGAAGCAAAGATTCTCCAAGCTCCTTCATATAACAACAAAAATAATTAATGTATGTCAGGGGTTATATTTGGATTCAGGGACCATCTTTAAAATGTACATCTTCTACTCACTGTGATACAAATGGAAAAATATAATTCTTTCTGAAGTAAGATGCTGCTCCCAGGACAGTGAGTTCATTATATCTCATTCAAGCCAGGGAAAAATAGTAATAAGGTAGCCAAGAAGACAAGGAATATGACAGTGTGTACAACAACCTGAAAAAACAGCAATTCACAGTCTGGTATTGAACATCTGCTGTGTGGTGATTTAATTGAAATTTCCACATCCAGCACAAGACGGAGTACTGCTAAGGGACTACATTTAATATTTTCTTGAAGTGATTTAAAGATGTTAGAGATTCACTGTTGGAAACTGCTAGCTGTTTTTCCCTTTAACCTTAGAGTTCTAGAGAGGAGGCTTTTATTAACTTTTCTAAATGAAAACAAACTAGGATTTAATCTGAAATTATTGCCCACAACTGGTACTAATGTGTTTCAAAATTTCTCTTTAAAGAGGGAGAGCTGGTGGGTCTATAAAAGAAAAATTTTATCTAAAACAAGTAATCCTTGGAAAACTGCTTCTAACAGCTGATGTCACCATTTTCTTCTGTTTGACAGAACTTGGTTAAAAATGCCTAATTTTACCCACATCAGAAGAGTGGTATTCAGCTAACCTAACTAAATCTGAGTTGTTGAAGAAAAACAGATTGGATTCCAGGACCCAATTCATTTGACTTATATTGAACATCTTGTTAGAATGAGATAGCATTAAATTTAGGTAGGCAAGGACATCTGCTTTGGTTTTATTCAGTAAGGGCTGAAACATTGCCCAGACCTTAAATTCAGTTCATCCATATACATCTGTAATGCATGGTACTTTTAGATTTAGACAAGAGTTTTAGCATAATAATCAGCTATCTTAGACACTAAGTATGAATGAGTTGCTACCTAATTACACCTTTGCTGATTTAGAGTATTTGAGAACTATGAGGAAACCAATAGACCTCTACAACATCATGGACACCTTATATATCACTGCAAATTGTGACACAGTCATATAACATTATAATTATTCATGACATATTGCACCAACTTCGTATTAACTTGAAAAATAAGTATAGGTATACACCCTATGGCTCTTGTATAGAGTTGTGGTAGGATAACATTATTCAATAGTGAAGCTCCCACCCAGCCACTCACTACCCCTCGTATGGAGAGGGGGAGAAAATAGGATAAGAAAGGTCGTGGATTGAGATAGACAGGGAGATTGCTTACCAATTACTGTCAAAGGTGAAACTATTAATTTTGAAGAAAAATAATTTACTGCTGATTTAAAAAGATTTGGGTAGTGAGAACAGAGGAAAACATTACAACAACACCTTTCCCTCCCTTCCAGTATCCAACTTCAACCCTTTCCCAACTCGTCTCTACACTATTTTTGAGCAGCATGGGGGAGTCCAGAGGAAGCTGCAATCAGTACATAGTTTCCCTCTGCTGTTCCTTCCCTCTCCAACATTTCGTTTGCTTCAGTGTGGACTTTGCATGGGCTGCAGTGTGGATATCTGTCACCAGCTTGGCTGATAGGCTTAGCTGTGTCCTGCGGTGGGACCATTGTTGAGCCAGCTGGAATCATCTGTGTCCAGAATAGGGCAGCTCCTGGTCTCTTCTTAAGAGGCCACCCCTGCAGCTTCCCTTGCCACTTACATTCAGTACACCAGCAGGAAGGTCCAATATCTAGAAGATAAAAGGTGTTGAAACTTCTGCCTCCAAGTAAAAGCATTCAATACTGTCTCCTTCAGCGTTCTCCTAGAGAAAGTAGCTGCTCACAGCTACCTGTGTACTGTCTGCTGGGTAAAAAATGGCTGGATTGATGGGCCCAAAGAGTCACTGTGAACGGAATCAAATCCAGCTGGCAGCTGGTCGCAAGCGGAGTTCCTCAGAGCTCAGTATTGGGGCTAGTTTTGTTTACTATCTTTTTCAGTAACATTGATGAGGCTATTGAGGGCACCCTCAGAAATTTGCAGGTGACAATAAGCTGGGTGGGAATGTTGATCAGCTTGAGGGTAGAAAGGGTCTACAGAGGGATCTGGATAGTCTGGATCGATAGACCATATACAGTTGTATGGCATTCAATAAGGCTAAATGCTAGGTGCTGCACTTCGGTCATAACAACCCCATGCAGTGGTACAGACGTCCAGGAGAGTTGCGGGAAAGTTGCCTGGCAGAAAAGGACCTGGAGGTGCTGGTTGACAGCCAGCTGAACATAAGCCAGCAGCGTGCCCAGGTGGCCAAGAAGGCCAATGGCATCCAGGCCTGTATGAGAAGTAGTATGGCCAGCAGGCCTAGGGAAGGGATTGTCCCTCTGATTGTGGCACTGGTGAGGCCGCACCTCAAGTACTGTGTTTAGTTTTGGGCTCCTCACTACAAGAGCGATACTGAGTTGCTCTAGCAGGTTTAGAGAAAAGCAACAAAGCTGGTGAAGGAACTAGAAAACAAGAGTTATGAAGAGTGGCTGAGGGAACTTGTGTTGGTTAGCCTGGAGAAAAGGAGGCCGAAGGGAGACCTCATCGCTCTCTACAACGACTTGAAAGGAGGTTGTAGCGAGGTGGGCATCAGTCTCAGATGACAAGTGATAGGATGAAAACAAAAGGCCTCAGATTGTGTCAAGGGAGATTTAGGTGGGATATCAGGAAGAAAGGGTGGAATATGCTGCCTGGTGAAGTGGTAGAGTCGCCATCCCTGGGGATATTTGAGAAACATGTGGATGTGGTGCTTAGGGATATCATTTAATGGTGGACTTGTAGTGTATGGTGGATGGTTGGACTTGAGGGTCTTTTCCAACCTAAATTATTCTGTAATTCTATGATTCTATGATTTAGAACCCACTTGGAGTGAAATGCTATACAGACAAAATGTATATGTAATATATATAATCAATCTCATACCATAAAGAGGATGGGAAGATTGTACAGTCATTTACATTAGATGCTGCAAGAAGATTCAGCTTGATGAATAAAGATGTTTGACTCTTGTTCCTAGCTAACTGAAATCATTCACCAGAAACTTACTTGCATGTTGGCATGGTTGCCTGCTGCCTGCTTATTCTATGCTTTCTCACTCCCATTCCTCAAGTGTAACTATAAAGACTTTACTCCAGCTCTCCATTTCATTTCCAGTTCAAGCTGAAATGAAAGACAGGAGAGTCTGAATATCAGATAAATTGGAAAGGTCTGACGTGAGAAGCCAAGATATCATTTTAAGGGAAATTTATTTTCAGCCTTAGAATCATAGAATCATAGAATCACCCTAACTGGAATGGACGATTAGAGGTCATCTAGTCCAACACCCTTGCAGTGAACAGGGACACCTACAGCTGGATCAGGTTGCTCAGAGACCTGTCCAGCCTGACCTTGAAGGTCTCCAGGGATGAGGCATCCACCACCTCTCTGGGCAACCTGTTCCAGTGCCCAGCTTGTATTGATAGCAGGGGTTGCTGCGACCCAGGTGCAAGACCTTGCATTTCACTCTGTTGAACCTCATGAGGTTAGCCTGGGCCCACTGCTCCAGCCTGTCTAGGTCTCTGTGGATGACATCCCACCCCTCAGGGGTATTGACCACACCACAAAGCTTGGTGTCATCCGCAAACTTGTTGAAGGTGCACTCAGTCCCGCTGTCGATGTCATTGATGAAGATGTTGAAGAGTATCGGTTCCAGAACAGACCCCTCAGGGACACCACTCATCACTGATCTCCATCTGGACATTGAGCCATTGACCACCACTCTCTGGATGTGATCTAGCAACCAGTTCCTCATCCATCGAAGAGTCCACCCATCAAATCCATATCTTTCCAGTTTAGAGAGAAGCATGTTATGTGGGACTGCGTCAAAGGCCTTCCTGAAGCCCAGATAGATGACATCGGTGCCTCTTCCCTTATCCACTGATGCAGTTATGCCATTGTAGAAGGCCACAATGTTGGTCAGGCAGGACTTGCCCTTGGTGAAGCCATGCTGATTGCCTTGCATCACCTCCCTGTCTTCCATGTGCATTAGCATAGTTTCCAGGAGGATCTGTTCCATGATCTTCCTGGGCACAGAAGTGAGGCTGACAGGTTGGTAGTTCCCTGTCTCATCCTTTCTACCCTTCTTAAAAATGAGTGTCACATTGCCCTTATTCCAGTCACCAGGGTCTTCATGTGACTGCCGTGACTTCTCAAATATCATAGAGAGTGTCTTGGCAACTACATCAGCTAATTCTCTCAGGACTCTGGAATGCATCTCATCAGGACCCATAGACTTATGGGTCCTGAAGGATGGACCCTGTGGTATGGAGCCATATTGGCACAATTCTTCAAGAGCTGCAGCCTTTGGGAAGCCCACGTAGGATCAGTTCAGGAAGGATGGCATATGGGAAGAACCCCACACTGGAGCAGGGCAAGAGCGACTACGAAGAAGACTGATAGCAATTTCTTTTCTCCGTTCCCCCACACTGCTCATCAGGGAGGAGGTAGAGGATGGTGAATTGAGGGGAAGATGCTTTTAGTTTGCTTTTAGTTTCTCACTGCTCTAGTCACAGAATGACAGAATTACAGGGGTTGGAAGGGACCTCTGGAGATCATCTAGTCCAACACCCCTGCTAGAAAAAAAGGTTTCCTACTGTAGGTTGCCCAGGAAAATGTCCAGGTAGGTTATGAAGACCTCCAGAGATGAAGACTCCACAACCTCTCTGGGGAGCTTGTTCCAGTTCTCTGTCACCCTCAATCTATATAGTCTGCTATCTATTGGCAATAAATTACATTAATCTTCCCAAGTCAAATATATTTTGTCCGTGACAATTATTGGTCAGTGATCTCTGTACTTATGATTCAAAGAAATTCACTCAACAGCAAAAGTTCTTACTGTTAAGCAGGTATTCTTTATTTGCATCATTGGGTGTCACGGGAATCAAGTCCCAGATTGTGCACACCTTAGCAGGGCTCAAACAACAGCTATATAGTATTCAGGCATTACATATTCATTATTACTCCTGGAATCATTATTACATATTCATGTTACTTGTTTCATAGCTTACCACCCTGTTGCACATGCGCTGTACTTCCCTCAGGTGCCCCCCACACACCAGGGCTTCTTAATGAGGTTGGGGTCTTCTTTAATGGGACTAGGGTCTATTTGTGACCTTTATTTTAATTATCAGTGAACTTTGATTGAACTGTTCTGCTTGCACCTGTGCAGTTATATTAAGCACCATCTGTTGTTTTTTTTTTTTTTTTTTTTTTTTTTCCTTAACAACTCACCAGCTGTAGCCAACAAATTGGAAAAGTGACTCCCTTATCAGTTGTGATCTGAAATGTTATTTCTTTGTATATACACTGTCTCAGACATTCCTAAACCAACACAGAGCAAGGCTTGATTTACAGGACTTCAAAGTAAACACAAATTCCAGGCCAAGACTGCTATGCATCAATTATACAAAACCATCTGCAAATGAATACTACACCCTGATCATCAAGGACATTGAATAATCAGCTATCTCTACGAAGGCAAAAGTTACTTATCTCTACAAAGGCGAAAGCTAGGCCTGCTAAATTTCACAATTTAAGCGTATTCAATGTTAAGGAATAATTTCAACTTCTACAAAGAACATTCCCATAGAGCCATACAGTGGAATTCCATTCCTAGCTCTCCCATTTGCATTTTCTCCTTCCCCTGACTCTTTGGTCTTTCTCAAATATCGGCATCTTGTTACTAAATAAAACAGATGCATAAGCATTAACCACAATGTACAGGATTTAGCAGCATACCCCTTCGCTTATCTCAAACCTTTTCTCGCTCTGTTGAGGTGGAGTGAGAGAGTGCCTTTGTGGTGCTACAATGGTAAAAACAAAACAGCAAAGACTGAAATGAAAGAAATCTGGAAGAAAAATTGTTGTTTGTTTTTTGGTGGAGAGAAATTGTATTAGTTGCCTGAGGATATGTTTCATGTTTTTATATATTTCTGCATTTTAAAAGGGAAAAAAAACTTGTAAATACTTCCTTTTAAGGACCAGTGCAAATGTTTCTTTTTCTTTGTTTGTTTTGCTTGAGAGGGGAATGACAGATAAATTGGAGAGAATCATCATGTATAGTCAGTAGCTGAGGGAGTTGTTTAGTGTAGGAAATGGATCCAGATTGTATTTCCCTGAAAAGAAGTGGAACAGATTAAGCTTGAGAGGCAGAGACAGGCACACTCCAGTAGCTGTCTGCATGATGACTGAAGCAGATGGCACTGAGATGGGTTCTGGTCACCCAGATTTTCCACTGCTTTTCCTATGGTATAAGTGCCAGCTGATGGAATGTTTCAGAAACGTTTCACCAGGCTGATATCATTCTGAAAAAAAAACAGGGTTCTTTTTTTTTTTTTTTTTTTTTTTTGCCAGAAAATGCCACTTCGTAAAAATATTTAGCAAATTGTTCAGGTTCTAACTGTGTTTAAGGATACATTGCATGTTCTTGTAGGCATAATGCATACAGCCCAGATAACTGGATTGATGAAACAAATAGCTTTTTTTTTTTCTTGTCTATAATTAATTAATTAATTAATTAATTTTGATGGAGAAGGTAAGAAAACACTTGTTTTAATAGAAAATTATTGGACTTGCTGTATGTGGTTGTGCAACTTATTTCCAGTAAATGCTGTTCATGATCAGAGACAAAATACTGGGATAATATGTACCATGATTTTGCCTTTCTGTGGTAGTATTGTGATACTACTTAATTTGTATTCTAAATTAGGTTCTATTGGAAGTCATACAAGATGAAAAGGGTGTTTTTTTTTTGCATTTAGAAATGCCATCAGCCGACAAAAAAGTGGATCGAGTTGAATTCCAACATAAGAATCACAGCATTGCAACTCAGTACTTCTGAGCATGCTTGAGAGTTTTCTTTTAAATACTTTTCTTGTGGGTACATGCAAGTATCGCTTCTGGGTTAAACCTCTTCAAGAAACATACAGTGATAAGTTTTACCCACTTATCATTTAGTTGCAAGAGAATTTATTTTGTTTCAAAACTTTTGACGTGCCTCAAAAAATCAATCTCAATAAATGTCAAGGAACATGGAGATAGAGGTTATTTGCCTGTGATCAATTTTTATGTGACAAAAAAGTGAAAGTGGGAAACGAATTTCTTTTGTAACGCAAGTCGTTCTGAGATACAGATGGACGTTCTAGATATTCTGTGTCTGCATGAAGAAAACTTCGTTTAGTGAAAAAAAGAGAGTGCCAATTATTACTTTTCACTCACAGTGTTAAATATATATGCTTTATTCCTGATTATCCTCTTTCATATGTATATATATATTTTTTTTCCCAAGGACTTGCCCAATTTTTAAGTTGATTTGCAGTACTCAAACCTTTACAATGTGTGACTGAATTACCTCAACTTGTGAAACTGGAAGGTAAAGGGAGAACATTATTTTTCACTTGGTATTGTTTTTCTTTTCGTACACTTCAACGTTTGACACTTCGCCAGTTTTGGATCAGAACTGATCCAAAAATTATCTATTATAATAATAGAATCATAGAATATCTCAAGTTGGAAAAGACATGTAAGGATCAACAACTCCATCCCCTGTCTCCACACAGGACCACCCAAAATCCAAACACTGTCTCTTGGGGCAGTGACCACTGCCCTGGGGAGCCTGTTCCATGCCCACCACCCTCTGGTGCAGAACCTTTTCCTAACCCCCCAGCCTGACCCTCCCCTGACGCAGATCCATGCCATTCCCTCGGGTCCTGTCGCTGTCCCCAGAGGGACATCAGAGATCAGCGCCTGCCCCTCTGCTCCCCTGAGAGGAAGCTGTAGGCCTCCATGAGGCCTCCCCTCAGCCTCCTCTGCTATGGGCTGAACACACCAAGGGACCTCAGCCACACTTCATGCATCTTGCCATCTAGATAATTCATCATCTTTCTATGCCTCCTTTAGATACAAATAGTTTTATGTCCTTCTTACATTGTGGCACCCAAAACTGCACCCAGTACTTGTGTTCAGGATGAACCATCACAAAGCATAGCAAGAAGATCTTCTGCTACAGCACCTGGAGCACCTCCTCCCACTCCTTCTTCATTGACCCTGATGTTTGTGAAGCTGTTTCTCACATTTTCTCACATTTTCTCACTCCTCTTTCCCATCTGCTGTTCAGCATTCTTTCTGTTTCTTAAATATACTCTCACATAGGTGCTATCATTGTCTTGGCTTGGCCAGCCACTGAAACTGGCTCTTAACTAATTTATCTGCAGACCTGCTATTACCAAAGTCTTGCAACATAAACCCAGTGCATTTCCACGGTTCTAATCTTTCTTGAAGTCTGCTCTTTCCTACTATATGATGTAGGAAGGTGAAGTACAGCATTCTAAGTAATGGAAAATCATTGTTACAATTGTCTTAGTGTATTTTTTACTGTTTAACTCTTCTGTTCTGTTTAGATAATAAACTGTTTAGATAATAATCTAACATATAATACTAAAAAAATTTAAAAATATGCACAGATTTGTGAGTGGAGATATCAGCTTTTCAAACATTATATACAACGTCCTCACCAAATTCCTCTACTGACATTTCTTATAGTACTCCACTTATGTAGTTCAAGTATACTCATTTATCTCTTGAATCAAAGATGTACTTCTGGAGGAAATGCACTTATAAGAGCAGCAGAAAGATGACATTCTTGTGTTGCAGCCTTTATATGATATTTATTTGCAGCCTTTTTATGATATTTAGTTTGCTAACTAAACTTTCAATTTAGTTTTGGTCAGTATGCTGCCACACACAAAAAGTCATATTTGTATCTGACAGCAGAATTTGGCTGAAAGAATAGTAGCTCTTGAAAAAGAAGTTTAGTTTCCTATTGTCAGTGTCCCACATAACAAATATATTTCTTTTTGTCATTCCATTACTCAGACAATTGCTATCAAAATTTTATAACTCTCTGGGTAGGGTTCATTGTAGGCAGGCAGACAGAACTTACTTCCT
Source organism: Alectura lathami (assembly GCA_013399715.1). Classification (NCBI taxonomy): domain Eukaryota; kingdom Metazoa; phylum Chordata; class Aves; order Galliformes; family Megapodiidae; genus Alectura; species Alectura lathami. Next base: position 53,542 of record VXAV01006694.1, on the reverse strand, counting down.
CTAACAGTAGCATGGTCTTAAAATCTCCTTGAACTTTTCCATGATGTAAAACATACTTCATATTATATATATGTATATATATATTTTTAGAGATCACTTTCCTTTTCCTTTTTTTTTTTCTTTATCAATTTAATGCTTCTGATGGGCTATATGACCTTTACTGTCAGAGTTGTATTTGCACTAATATACCCAATCATATCTCTAAAATCAATGTCTCTTCACTATTCCTTTTATGTTGTAATATTTTGCTCATCTTTCTGTCACACTTATTGCACTTGTCTCTTCTTGGGCCTCAGCTGTTATCTTTTTATATCTTCTACTGTGCACTGTTAGAAATCTAGGTATCTTTGAAAATCTAACTGCAGTCATGTCTTTAAGATTTAGGACTCAGAACTTAGAAATTTTATTCAAATGTTACTTAAGTCTACTGTTCTACTGAATAACTGAAGTTTTGTAGAACAGATGTTATGCATATATCTTTTAGTTGTTTTGTCTCATTTTCTTTAAACTCTTTTTAGATCCTATGACTAATTACAGTAAAGCAGGAAAATAGCAGGAAACAATGCTAATGAATGAAAGGAAAATCAGAACTAAAATAAGAATTTGGAGTGCAGGAATGGGTGAATGACAGTAGAAGAAATATCAGCACAGCCTAATGAAAAAAAGTAACCTATGTGCAGTTTTCATTTATACACTTACTGTTTCTCACTAGGCTTTATATTCCTGTAATAAAATATTAAGGGTTTGCTACCCTTGGGCAAAAAACTAGGGTATGAATAGATAGTAAAATGGCACACAGATCATTACTTCTGCCTAAACTGACTCAGCATTAGTCTGACTATATCCAACCTATGAATGTGATTCATTCATAGAGTTCAACATCATAAAAAATGATTAAAGATCATCTGCTCTGACCTTATGCATGTCAAAAGCCTTTACAGTCTCCTAAATTATCCTATGTTCTCCTTTGTAATTCAGGGCTGGTGTAAGATACACTTTAGTGTGTATGTTTAAATGAGAAACTCTTTCCCATGCACCAATTTCCTTGAGGTAAGAGATTTAACCACAATAAACCCGTCATTTCTTATTCTCAGGGAATTCACACTTGTTTATATAAGTTTAGAACACTGTCAAAACAAAACATCTAATTATCTGTTTAAGTACGTTGAAATCTGAAATTGAAATTTAAGGGGCAAAGAAGATCAAAAGGCTGTTGCATTCTGGGGCCAGTTCTGGGACCTCCAACACAAGAAGGACATTGAGCTGTTGAAGCTGGTCCAGAGGAGGGCCACAAAGTTGGTCAGAGGGCTGGAGCACCTCCACTACGAGGACAGGCTGAGAGAGTTGGGGTTGTTCAGCCTGGAAAAGGGAAGGCTCCAGGGAGACCTGATAGCCTTCTAGTACTTGAAGGGGGCCTGCAGGAGAGCTGGGGAGGGTCTCTTTAGAAGGGCATGTAGGAACATGGCAATGGCTGTAGAGTAGCCGTAGAAAGAGGGTAGATTTAGACTAGAAGTTAGGAAGAAATTCTTTCCTGTGAGGGTGGTGAGACACTGGCACAGGTTGCCTAGAGAGGCTGTGGATTCCCCCTCCCTGGCAGTGTTCAAGGCCAGGCTGGATGGGGCTCTGAGCAACCTGGTCTAGTGGGAGGTGTCCCTGCCCATGGCAGAGGTGTTGGAACTAGGTGATCTTTAAGGTCCCTTCAAACCCAAACCATTCTGTGTTTCTATGATTCAGTTTGGCTAGTGGCAATTGGCCATGATTTGATCGGATTCCAGGAGGGGAGGCATCATGTCATTGTATGCATTTCATTTTAAAAAGCAACCAGAAACACACAGGAGAATATTTTCTCTCTTGAATCCTTTTGAATAATTCTGTCCTGGTAAATATAGTTCTGAAATAAGTATCAGAGCATTTGATCAATTTTCCGAAAGATTCTTTCTATGAGAACTGGTAGCACCAAAGCTTAGTATTTCAACCTGTTTTAACAGCTCTTCGTCAGCATTTACAGGCAAACTAATGCATCCAGAATTTCACAGCTTCTTCACATATCCAAAATATATTAATTAGCCTATGAAACTTGTTTGTAATGAGGAATATGAACAATAAATTGATTCTAGTATCAAATAATAATTGACAAAGGTCTATATGGTGTATATGAACTTGAAAAATGTCATTTGATATTTTAAAAATAAAGTTTTAATTAGTGTGACAATTTCAAGAAGTGAAGGTTGTAGGTTGTTGAGAAAATAAGCAGAAGCTGAAAATGATTTCAGTAAAGGTGTACATTTCAGTAACAGGTTATGGACTCATGCACTGGTTTGTAAGAATTTCAGCTTGCAATAGTACGTGACCCTAACATGAGAAAGGGTGTATTACACATTATGAGCAGAATAGCTCTGCTTTAAGGAATGATTACTTTTTAAAAATGCATTACTATTCTTTCTTTCTTACTGACATATTCTGTTTATAGTATAAAGTATGTTTTGGGAGGTATTTTTACAGACAAAGAAAATGTTAACTGTGGAATGCGCTTGAGATTTCCTGAAATGTCACTATATAGCATAAGTTACATATATAGAATTTTTTTTTTTTTTTATTTCCTCCACAATGAATAGGATAAATTTAGCAAGGAAAATGTTTGTTCCCAGGAATATAACAAACTATGTGACTCTGTGTTGCTCTCCCTGTGATTAAAAGCAACTCAATTTCATCTACTGATTTTTCTCCCCATTAACTCAATCCTGCCCTGTCAAATGTTGTATGTTTTCAGAAATAGCTATGTCATTTGAAAGAGTATTTGTGATCTTTCAGTAAAACTAGTAATGGATTGAGTAGCAAGTGAGGTCAAGAATTATTATGCCTACCATGAATAGAAAGGTATATATTCAAATCTAGCAAATGCTCGCTTCAAAAGAAATACTTTGATGTACCAAATAAAACCCATATCTCACGTAAGATTGGATCATTTAGGTAGCTGATTTTTTTTTTTTCTGTCTTCATTATGAGTCATTAATTTTTAAAGACACTCTTAAAAGTTCCTCTAAGTAGGCAATATCTGTAAGATACTTGAGGGAATATTCTTGTCAGGCTATTTTTTCCTGCAGGTTGCCTACACATGCTTGATAAACACAGGTCTACTATCCAGAAATTTGTGTTAGCATTTCAGCTAACTTCAAAATGCCCTCCTATGAGATAAGGAGGAAGTAAGACCTCCATGCATCTCAGTCAGTGATCTCGACATTTGTTGAAAATAGTTCCACTTACTATGAATAAATGGCATTTTTTCTGCAGGTTGCTTGTAGCTGCAGTCTGAGCGCATTGCAGAAGTCCAGTTAAGGACTCCAGAAGTATTGACTAAATACAGGATAAATGTTTGCAACATCTTCTCTACTTACATGTGGAAAACATCAACCTGGTCATTTTGGCCATTTGGCAGACTGACAGCATCTGAGGTTGACAAACTGACAGCATCTTCTACTGGAAGACCATAAACATGACTAAAACAGGAATGGCCTACAGAGTTTTGATATGAAAGAAATATCGTTCAGCCTACTTTTTGACTACCTAACAAATTCCTTCAATGTTCAGTATTAAATAATCCCTTGTCAGCAAGCACCTTATAAAAATAAAATCATGAATCTGTACAGCAGATTCATCACTGATATAACTGTGGTATTACTGCAGGAATGAGCAAGCCAAATAAGCTATATGTTGGGAGTACCGTGGTCCAGTTGAATACTTGTAAATTGCTAATGAACAAGTTATAATAATTTTAGTTTTTAAAACTGAAACAAAAATTATTTTGTGTGTACTGTGCTAATATGCTGTTGCTCATATCTCTCCTTTAGCAGTGCCCCAGTTCTATTCCAAAATATCATTATGTTGTATACTGCAAAAATGCAGCATGCACTAAGTATGTGAAGTTTGAGACTGAATATGTTTTTCTTTTTTTTTGTGCTAAAAATAGGCTTATCTCCTATTAAAAATTGGAAAGCCTATAGATTCACCTCTTACACTCAATGCTCTATTATATTAAAATAGGGTATTGTGTTCGATGGTGATAGTAGTGCTTCACTACATTTTCTGTTTTGATATTAAAAATCCCACAGTTTTTTTTTTTTTTTTTCTTTCCTTTTGTTTTTCCTTCCTTGCTGGACATTAGAATTAGAGAATCATAGAGTCATAAAGGCTGGAAAAGACCTCTAAGATCATCTAGTCCAACCATCAGCCTAACACCACCATGCCCACTAAACCATGTCCCCAAGTGCCACATCTACATGTTTCTTGAACACCTCCAGGGAAGGAGACTCCACCATCTCCCTGGGCAGCCTGTTCCAATGGCCCTGACCACTCTCTCAGAGAAGAAGTTTTTTCTAACATCCAACCTGAACCTCCCCTGGTGCAGCTTGAGGCAATTACCTCTCATCCTATCACTAGTTACCTGGGAGAAGAGCCTGACCCCCACCTCGCCACAACCTCCTTTCAGGTAGCTGTAGACAGCAGTTGAATATTTGAAGAGTAATCTACATGTTAAAGCATATATGCACAAGTTAGAAACAGGAAATTAAGTTTAAAAATTAATATATTTCTATTACAGAATTTTGGGCTATCTTTTGCAGAACAGCTGTCACAGAAATGCATCAGTTGTCAGTCATTTTCAAAATGTTACGAGTCTATTGAATTTCAATCACAAAAAAAAAAAAACAACACTTAGTGAAATGTTTTTTGACTGGAAGTGCTTTACTCCAGCATGACTGCATGGATCTTTTCTGTGGTTTAACCTGACAGGCATCTCAGCACCACACAACAGTTCGCTCATTGCCCCTCTCACTGGGATGAGGGGGAGAACTGGAAGCGCAATAGAACTCATAGACTGAGATAAAAACTATTTACTAAGACAGAAAAGGAAAAGAAAGAAAATGATAGTAATGATAAATTCATTGCTATGTATATTTCCACAACTCAGCTGCTCACCACCTGCTGACTGCTGCCCAGCTAGCAATATAACTGCTTGCCAGCCAACTCCCCATCACTCAACCACAACCAAAACATTGGTGTGATATTAACAATACCTCAGGTGAAACCAGGACAATCTGGTCCTCCAAAGTACAGTTAAGGTGTATATATATCAGTGATATGCTCTGAAAGCAGACATTGGTTTTAGAATCAGTTACTGTGTCATTTAATAGGAAAACACACACATTTGAAAATTTTTCTTTTAATAGTTTAAAAGTGCCTAATTTAAATCATTTGATTAATCCTGTGATGGGTCTCCATTACAGTATAGAAAGATTAAAGGCAGGAAAAGCTACTTCTTTCAGCAGTTTGCATGAGTGGAAGTATAAACCATGTTCTGATGCTTTTCCTTTTCCTATGCCTTTCTTAAAGCTGTTGATAAACGGTTAAATATGAGCCTACAGAATTGCCCTGATGCACTTAGAAAGCCTTAAATATTATACTTCCCAGGGGATAAAGTGTGCCAAAATGATGGCTGCCATGGTTTTAATATTGAGATATGCAAACTGTAAATTATGTATCAGTTTATTTTACTGCAAATGAATGTCTTTTACAAATGTCTTCTAGTTACAAAGTGCATACTTGAAATATCTATTGTGAGAAGTTGTATATTTTCCCTTTTGTGATATTCCTTCACAGACTTCTTTCATTTTCTCTAAGTTAACTAGCTCAGTAATGAGCCAGTAGTCATTAAAAAACCTGACTTCTTTGGAAGCTGTGTTGTCCTTGATATACACAGGATTTGAGACATCTCTAAACTTTACTCATCTTCCCCTACTGCCCTCATAATTAGTCATAACAAATGACAGAAAGGGTATAACAAATTACTACAGGAAACTGTTGATAAAGGCCACATCACATTTATTAGATCTCAGACGTGTTTTGCTGTATTAGCTGCTGTAATTACTAACTCTGAAGCATATTATTGTAGTGAAATAAATAATGAGAAGCTGTTGTTGAGCAGTGTACCTGACAGAGTGAATTTATGTGCTTTGTGGCAAGATCCAAAACATACTGATATAAATTAAAGTTTTCTCTGGATTATATTTGGACAGTATGAGTAAAACTTATTGACAGACAAATACTAATCAAGCAGAAAAAAACTAGTAATAATT
>VXAV01006694.1:34139-47385 GCA_013399715.1 Alectura lathami | reverse complement strand
TTTTTTTTTTTTTTTTTTTTTTTTTTTTGTGACAGGGTATGAATAGGCCAGTGAGTTGTGCCTTGGTAGAAGTTGTTTTTGATCTTGCAGTCTTCAGATCTTATTGCTTCTGTTCATTCACTCAACATTCACTCAATACTTATTTTTTAGATACATATGACACAGATTTTTAAATTTTAAAATATTGATCTATTGAAATTTGGCTTAATTTTCATTCTGCATTTGGTTTAGGATATTTGGATAAATAGATGTTTTCCTGTAAAACATGTGAGAGTTGATGATTAATCGAACTTTTCTGCTTGTAATTTCTGTGGCATTAATAGACCCGTATCCTGCTAGGGTAGTAAGTATTTTGTTTGCTGTGAAATATGCTGAGTAGGAAAGATTTTATGCATACAGTAAATTTGTTGGTAATTCTTGTTTTAAATAGGAGATAAAGATAGCAAAGACTATAGGAAGAGATGTGCAGAAGAAACATGCAAAACAGATAGGACAGAGTAAAAAATATGGTATTTCTTTGCACGGTTTTTGTCCATTATTTTTCTTCTGAAAGAAGTACTGAAAGACGTGTTGACATTCTACTCTAAAGTAGCCAACATCCTGTTTATCTAAATGTGATGAATCCCCCTCAAAAGATCTTCAGCTGTTTTTTATTTACAAGACACAATTTAGATTCCATCTGGATTATACCTCAATCAGTAAATGTACATCCCACCTTCATTACCATAATGCAAGTCTTCTTGTATATGTAGAGACATTACACTATGATTTAGTAACAATTAACAAAGCAGGATTTCTTCTTCTTAATGTACTTTCTTTTCCCACTTAAAATAAATCAATTCAAATTGACCCGACACAGAAAACATGAGATCACCCATCAGTTTTATTTTCATCTAATTCTCAGGACTATTCCCAGGGACGCTCATTTTGTATTGCTCATCCCTTCTCCTTATGCAACTATAAAGTCAACACTTTGTAATTTTTTTTACTTATTATGCATATTACCCTTAACTGAAAATTAACCTTTTTTTTTTTTTTTTTAATTGTCTCATTTAATCCATTCTCTTTTCTAAGAAGCTGCCGTATATATAGGTTTGTATTTGTAACATTTGGAAATGTGAAAATGCAAGGAGAATACTTTTGTACTTCCACAAGTACAATATTTTGTTACTCTGATAACACCTTTTCACCTTTTTTTTTTTTTTTTTTTTTAAATCTAGGCCTAGGAGTTTTCCCTCAGACTTGTCATATATGTTGCTGTTCAAAACAGAAACTAAAGTCTTTTCACTCTGAGGTAGAAAATATGCTGCCTCTATATGAAGTTCTAGAAAATGACATTAAACAGATTTAGTCTTGCCTTTGTACAGCAGTTAGGGACAGACTACCATCATGGGGCTCAGGAAACAGTTTCTTGATTTGAAGAGAGTATCATCCTTAGAGTTAGATTTTGGGCTGTTTTCTAGATTTCCCTTCTTACTGCATTACATACTATTCATAACATTGCTTTAGAAATCAATACTACTCCATTGTTTTGCTTTGCAATGATGTTGCGTCTCTATGAACAATGTAATAAATACACATTTTAAATATTACTTCCTAATCTTTAGGTTATTTTCTTCTCTTTCCATGTTTCTGGCTGAGTGCTTGCAAATGTCTACTGGGAGATGGTATTAATAAGCTAATGCGAACCTGTTTCCTTAAAGAAAATGGTCATAGAAATTATTAATTCATGTTGAGATAAGTAACAACACAACAAAAAATCTAATATTCAGATATGATTTACTTTGATAAGAGGTGCTTTATCAGTTATTACACAACTAATATGGTGAGTGTAAGCTTATAAGACATCAGCCCTTAATATGAAGGTTAGGTCATGGATAACAAAATGGATGAATGTATTTCAAAACAAGAAATAGTAATGCTAATCCTTCTCATTCTGTAAATTCAGAGACTCATACAGTTTAAAGACAGAAGGAACAGTTCAGTCATCTGTTCTGTCCTTCTGTATCTATCACAGTTCATTAAATTTCATTCACCTGTCTCTGTGTTGGCTCTGTAATTTGTGAACTTCTCACAGGTCTTCAGTTTAGGAGCTATATCTTTGACAATATTTGAAAGGAAACTACTAAACTGGAGTCCCAACCTCCACTTACATCTCTGAACAATATTACAAAATAAATACTCAATATTAAATAGGCTAACATACTGTTACAGAAGTGGTTTAGCTGTAGGGGTGTAGTGAACAGCAAAAATAAAAATAGAACATGAACTGCAGTGAACTGTGTTGCACTCAGTCACTCCGTATCCTGTGAGATAACACAAGAACCTCTAATTGAATCAGTATTTATGTTTCGTTTCTTTTCCAGAGGATCAAAATCAAATAATACTTATTACTAGAGAGTATAGTATCCTGACATTTTAAAGGAAGAATTTTTTTTAACAATTTTTTCACTCCATTATTTTATATAAGAATATAACAAATAAATGAGTTTATATTATAAAAACTATGAAACATAGGAATATAAGATAGAGAATTCAGTATTTTAACTAGAGATTTATTTTCTTGCATATTTGTAATTTATTTGATCAAGGCTGAAATCATAAGAGATGTTTTATTTTGAGGAAGAATATTTTTCAAAGCATGCCTTTCTGGGTAGAGATTTTATGTTCCTCTGCTAACTAGAAAAACAAAAGTGGGGTGAACTTTTGCCAAAGTCCCAGGAATATGCAAAACATATCCTCCCCAATAATTTTAACAGCACTAGCATCAAACTAATATATTCACATGTTAGCATAATGTTACATGTGGGTTATAAATGAAAAATGATCATAGAATCATAGAATCATAGAATTACTTGGGTTGGAAGGGACCTCAAAGATCATCTAGTTCCAACCCCCCTGCCGTGGACAGGGCTGCCAGCCACTAGCTCACTAGATCAAACTGCCCAGGAACCCATCCAGCCTGGCCTTGAACACAGCCAGGGATGGGGCAGACACAGCTTCTCGGGACAGCCCGTGCCAGCGCCTCACCACTCTCTCGGTGAAGAATTTCTTCCTGATGTCCAACCTAAACCTCCCCTCTTTCAGTTTTAGCCCATTCCCCCTTGTCCTACCATTATCCACCTGTTCAAAAAGTCGGTCCCCCTCCTGCCTGTAAGCTCCTTTCAAGTATTGGAAGGCCGCAATGAGGTCTCCCCAGAGCCTTCTCTTTCCCAAGCTGAACAATCCCAACTCCCTCAACCTTTCCTCATAGGAGAGGTGCTCCAGCCCTCTGATCATTTTGGTGGCCCTCCTCTGGACCCGCTCCAACAACTCCACATCCTTTCTGTAATGGGGGCCCCAGGCCTGGACACAGTACTCCAGATGAGGCCTTACATGATGCCTATAGGGATACAAAAACAACGTCAGAGTTATAAATCTGAGGTTCCTCAGCATCACTCATCTCTCCTCTGCCTGTACTATGCACCTGAGAAATTAAAAAACACATTGTGGTGTCCAAACCTGCACCCAGTGCTTAAGGAGAGGCCACACAGTGCAGAGCAGAGCAGGACAATCCCTTCCCTCGCCTGCCTGGCAGCGCTGGGCCTGATGTGCCCCAGGACACAGTTGGCCCCTTTGCCTGCCAGGGCACGCTGCTGGCTCATGTTCAACTTGCCATCAACCAAAGCCCCCAGATCCCTTTCTGTGGAGCTGCTCTCCAGATTCTTGTCTCCCTTTCTGTACATATATCCAAAATTGCCCCATCTCAAGTGCAGAGTCCAGCATTTGCTTTTGTTAAACTTCATGTGGTTGGTGATTGCCCAGCCCTCTGTTTTGTCAGGATCTGTCTGCATGGCCTCTTGATGGAGTCAACAGCTCCTAATTTATTGTTGTCTGAAAACTTAGTATAACTTCAAGTTCTGTATCCAAGTCATTTATGAAAACATTAGAGAGAACTGGCCCTAATATTCATGCTTCTTGTATAGGGGCACCTGAGAAGGTGAGGTAAGCAGAAAGGGGATTCGCCTGCCACCCCAAGCAGAAACCTGTTTCTGTTCACCACTGACTCTTAGATCACTTCCTTCTCCCTGGTAGTGAGAGGCAGGGAATCTTTCATTTCTTGTGTTATGGCTGGCTGATGCATCTGGCTGAGGGATTTCACCAGTCCGTTTCCTGACAGAAAACACTGGCATATTCTGCAACCTGAGACCTGGATGGCCACACGTTCCCTTGGGTAGCTGTGTTGGTTCCTGTGGCTGGAGAGGTCACAGGGGATGCAGAGGAGGTAGCTTCTTGTTGAGTGGATCACAGGACAGGTGCTACTTGCAAGTGGGTTACACTGTTGGAAGTGATAGAGTGGAGGTGGCCACCATTACTCCTGACCACATCTATGCCTTGTCTGCTGGTTTCCTAAGAGCTGCTGGCTTCTGGTGGGTCTCTGCATTCCCATGAGATTTTCCCAGTGCAGAAAACCCTTTGTATGCTTCAATCCCCTACTGCACTGCAGATCCTTCTGGCACCAGAGCAGATTGCCATGGCTAGAGCTTTGGCCTTACACATTGAAAGTCTGCTGGGAGAGATGCTCCCTCCGCTTCAAGTTTGCACTCTTGACAGTTTTCCAAAGTGAGTCAAGTTCTGAAATATTGAATACACGCAAGCAAAAGCTTTAGGTTTTTTTTTTGTTTGTTTGTTTGGTTTTTTTTTGGGGGGGGTGGGCTGGTCTCTTAGCTAATTGGTAGTCAGCTCACTATCACAGGGACTGTGATATATCCATTGCTGTCTATTAAAGTAAACATAACTTAGTCCAAATTTAATTTTCAGATGACTGAAGTAAAGGAGGTAAATGTGGCACCTTTATAATTGAAGTCCCAGATACGCATCTTAGGGTAATCTTATTCATAGGACTTTATGAAGTAGCACAGATGAACAACTTTGTTAGAAGTTGTAACTTGTCCACATTCTATGAAAAGGAGAGTTCTCATGCTCTAGTTAATTAATTGGATTATGCCTTCAAAAGGTTTGACAGCATGCATTAGCACTCATTTTAAGCATTATTAAACAATGTTTGCAGATCAGACTTCAGAAGAACAACCTAGAAACTCTACCTAAAGACAACCTTTCAACTTGTTGTATAATACAGTTTTGTTTCAGAGAGGCAGATTTAGAGTGTAGTGAAATAATACCAAAGAGAAGATGTTTTATGAACTAAGGCACATAAAGAAAAGATAAATCCTCAGTGACACTTTAAAAATGTCACTGTTATTCTTAACTCGCTTGCTCTGTGACTGTTTTTCTTATTAGATAGACTATTGGGTGAGGGACTGGTTAAGTACATGCTGGACATCAGTAAACATCAATTATTAGATTCGGAGTCCTACAAAAATTTTAACTAACTAATCATAGATCATTTTTCTTTAGTCTCCACTTCTACAGATCCATAGAAATAGTTTGAATATTAATTTAACTTCTAGAAATAGTCATCAAATCCACTCGGACTAGCATAAAGAATTCTGGAAATCTGAAAATATTGAGTAGACTGAGTCTTGGACTGTAATTTTCTTCAGAGAAGCTCTACATCCCATACTCATAGGCATGAACACTGTCATGAATAATTCTAAAAACATTTTTGTTTTTTATTTTATTTTTCTATTACTTCAACAGAACATATACAAAGGAAGAAGGACGAAATTGGTAATTTCAGAAGATCTTCAGATCTGTAAAAACAAAAACAAAAAAACACACATACCCACAAACAAAACCAAAAACCAAATGAACACTGAAATACAACCAGTTAAAAAACACCACAGTTTCTGGAAACTGTCACAAGTTAAACGTTATATTTAGAGGTTTTACAATGACCCCAGGTTTGAAATAAGTTTAACTAGACTAGGTTTGTAACTTTGTGCAGAGGCTCACAACTGTACATACTGGATTGTAAAATTATTTCAACTGGATGCCTGACTAAACTGGTTGTTTGGTCTGTTTCATATCTATAGATGCAGAGTCTGTGAAGGGTGTATAGGTATGGTTAACCATACTGCACTCTGATGGGTGACCTTCAAGCTATTCTTTCTGCAGATACAAATTTCCCCTTTTTATGTCAGTTTGTGAGTGCTCCAAATTCTCAATGATCAGAATAATTCTGGTACCTTAGGCATTTAATAAAACCTGATAAAATTTTATTACTTAGATCAAGCTCCCTACCACCATCCTGAGCAATATTTCCCAGCAATGTGTTTCTCAGGGAGGCTGACAGCACAGAGTGGTTAGAGCTATACACATCCAGGACATGTCATACATGTAAAAAATTTCACGCACCAATGAAATAAATATCCATAAAGACAACTAAACCATCTCAAGGACAGGAGAATTACATTTTTGTTTAACTGATGGTTATTAATTCTGCTCCTGTGTAATTTTGTTGTTGTTGTTGTTTTATTTGTTTGTTTGTGTTGGAAGCAGCCAGAATACTGAAACCTAGATTTTTACTTAAACTTTGTTGACTATATATTGCTTGGGGGCAGAAAGAATGGTGCTTTGTAACTCAAGATTGCTGCAGAATGAGAAAACCATAGTTTTATCAAGACAGTAGCATTTAATGCTACATATTTTATTACTGGCACAGTACTTCCATTTCAAGGGATTCTGAAAGTCTGCATGCACACACACTAGTCCATAACCTGACATTCAGCACAGCCACGAGGAAGAAAGAAACATTTCTGTCTTGATATAAGAGTTTGGAGTATTGAGTATCAATTTATCTGCAGTTCCTAATGAAAAATAGAGCAACTGATACACCGGAAGTATAAGTCTCTGTTTTTAGAGAATAGAAATATCAAAATAAACACAAAGTCGCTAAGCTGAAGAAGTGGTCTGAGACTTGGAAAATATTAATAAAATGATTAATATTTAAAACTTGTCTGGAAAAAAAATCCTCTTTAATATTAATAAGTCATCTTAAAGCTGCACCAGAAATGCTAAATAGCTGCAGAAGTGCTTAAATCCAAAATGCAATTCTGCTTCACTAACATACTTTCACTTGGACAGTTCCTTTGCAATTTGTTGCAGAAGATAAGCTTTTTGTTACAAAAACCTTACATAGCAGAATTCCTCCTTAATTGCTTAAATAGCTGTTGAAGCACTGATGATACTAATTCCTATTATGCAAATTCTTCAGTGATTATCCTATAGCTGGTTTGGTTTATAGAATGGAAAAGAATAAAAAATCTTCTAATTTCACTTACCATTTTGCATAACACTTAACCTAAAATAATCAATGTAAAGGTTTTACAATGGTTTTAAAGAACCACTAACTTAGAATTTCTGAATTCTCTTATTAAGATAGCCAAAGACTAAGGAAAATAAAAATCAAGAGATCTACGCATTGACCATAATTTCTTCTCCCACTTTCAGAATTTTGTTACTGTTACTTAAGGACAAAATAGTAATAATAATAATAATAAAAATAATTTTATTTTCTTCTAAGACTATGGCACTTGTTGATTACTGCAGTATATTCATTAAAAACGTGGTTAAGTAATAATATGTTATGTGTTTACACATGAGTAATTTAGACACAAAAGAATAAAATACAAAATGTACTCTAATTTGCAATGGATGATATTGAGTTGCTAAGAACAATTTTTCAAACTGTTTTTTGATGTACTTAGTCATAACTTCCATTATTTATCCATTCAACAATCTTGCAGGAAAGCAGCCACAAGACTGTTAATTTAAGCCTCCAGAAAATGAAGAACACAAGTTCCTGATTATCCTGAAAATTTTAAAAAGTAAAAGCTTTCACTCCAGACCTAGTTCATACTACATAGAATGAGGTTGTAAGGTCAGTATTACAGTTCCTGTTCCTGAACTAATCCTCATCACAGCCAAATCACATTTTTCCTAATGTTAGTCTAGCTGCTGTTAAGCCTTATTCATGTACTAGAGCATTCATGTTGGTCCTGAACATCAGACACAAGCTTTTGATTACAAATAATGTGTATCTTTAATGCGATTAGGTAGTTTCTTTTTGGAAGAGGCTACCAGATGCGCAAGTAATTGAAAAGATCTCTCAAATACTCAAATAATAATTATTACCTTAAATCTCCTGATATCTACGCTCTAGTGCTCACTTAGGCCATTCTCTGGGAGTTGTTACTTATCTTACATTCAGAAATTCTGTTCACGACTTGTTATACCTCTTTCTTTTTCCATGAACCAGTGGTTCAGGCACTAAGAATATTTTCACTTAAAGGATACACACCTGTAAATGAGCAGCCTGCTGTTGAAAGAGACAGAGCATTGTATACAGGAAAATATTGCCTAAGCCCCTCTTGTTTCATTGTCTATTCACAGCAGCAAAAATAACAATACCAGCTATTCTTAGAAATATAATTTGGTATTATTCCCCAATTTTAATTACAGAAAAAGTCATTGATACAATAGTAATTCCTGAAATTAATAATGTATTTAAGATATCTGATGTCACAGTGTGACAAAACCAAATTTACATGCTTAATCCTTTCCCTTATCAATGCCTTCCATTTGAATTTAATGAAAAGCCATTTCAGATATGCAAATATATGAAAACTTTATTGTTAGGATCTCAATAAGGTTTGAATACAAAGCATAATCTGACAAAAAACAATAGTGTTGAGAATTACAAGCAGATGTGAAAAGAATAAAATAGAAAACTGTTTTCTTACTAAGATGCTTTATATCATTAAAAGTTTAAAATAAATAACGTACTTTGTCAGAATCAGTACAAAAATTTGAAACATAAAAAAAATCTAAGTTATAATAAAAAGCATTTGATATTCTGTGCTTTGAAACACTAAATAATTGGTGTTAAAATATGGAAGTGAAAACTGCTAAGCTAGGAATTCAGTCAAAAGGACGAGGTCTTATACAAAATTTTAATTTTCACAAAGTCTGATAAGGGGAAAAAAGAGGAAAAATTTGTTAAAATTTTAAGGTACCTGTATCTGTACTATAGCACACGCAGAATGTGCTAGATGTGGCAAATAGAATCATAGAGTCATAGAATGGCTTGGGTTGGAAGGGACCTCAGAGATCATCTAGTTCCAAACCGCCTGTCGTGGGCAGTGTTGCCACCGATAAGATCAGGCTGCTCAGAGCCCCATCCAGCCTGGCCTTGAACACTGCCAGGGATGGGACAGCCACAGCCTCTCTGGGCAACCTGTTCCAGTGTCTCACCACTGTCACAGCAAAAAATTTCTTCCTAACATCTAGCCTAAATCTCCCCTCTTCCAGTTTATAGTCATTACCCCTCATCCTTTCACTGCATGCCCTACTAAAGAGTCCCTCCCCAGCTTTGCTCTTGGCCCCCTTCAAGTAGTGGAAGGCTGCTATCAGGTCCCCCCCAGACCCTTCTCTTTTCCAGTCTAAATAATCTCAACTTTCTCAGCCTATCTTCATAGGGGAGGTGCTCAAACCCTCTGAACATCTTCATGGCCCTTCTCTGGACCTGCTCCAACAGCTTGATGTCCTTCTTGTGCTGTGGGCCCCAGGACTGGATGCAGTACTCCAGGTGGGTTTTCACGAGAGCAGAGGGTCAAAATCACCTCCCATCATCATTAGTGTGATCGTATCTAACAAACCTATGAATCTACTTTACTATGGCTTTACTCAAATGGCTTAAGTAGATTATAACTGAAATTAT
This sequence comes from Alectura lathami, assembly GCA_013399715.1. NCBI lineage: Eukaryota > Metazoa > Chordata > Aves > Galliformes > Megapodiidae > Alectura > Alectura lathami. Next base: position 37,724 of record VXAV01006694.1, on the reverse strand, counting down.
GAATAGGCAAAATAAGTATGAAGTGACAATGAAATGCTTATGTTTCACAATAGAAAATATATGCATCATATCTTGTATATTACATAAGCATTGTGTTGTATATTTTATATACAATAACTCTACTGTACAATGTTGCATTGTTGAATGTTTTATTTTACAAATATTTAGGTTTATATAAGGTCCGGTTGTGCAAATATGACACAAACATTTTATTAATAAAAACGGACATTTTATAGCAATCATCTTAAAAGCTGATATTAAAGAGAATAAGTGTACTTGAATCTGAATTTCCAACAACACAATGAGTAAATAAACATGACTGGTGCAATGTGTTTGAAATCTATTTAGGTTTGTCATTATTTTCCATTTCATATTTTTTGTGACATTTGCACTTACTTATTCATTACATTTTGATTCCTTAATGATGGATGTCATCCAGAGAGACCTAGACAGGCTGGAGCAGTGGGCCCAGGCTAACCTCATGAGGTTCAACAAAGTGAAATGCAAGGTCTTGCTCGCAGCCACACCTGCTACCAATACAAGCTGGGCACTGGCACAGGTTGCCCAGAGAGGTGGTGGATGCCTCATCCCTGGAGATCTTCAAGGTCAGGCTGGACAGGTCTCTGAGCAACCTGATCCAGCTGTAGGTGTCCCTGTTCACGGCAGGAGAGTTGGACTAGATGGCCTTTAAAGGTCCCTTCCAACTCGGGTGATTCTGTGGTGTTATAATTCTATGATTCACTCATCTGTTTAATCTCAAATATAGCTTAGGGGAAAGTTTAGGTAGGTTTTTCTGTCCTAAGAAATTTCTCACCTGTTTCCAGGTGGTCCAAGGTCTCCAAAACCTTGCTCTCTCACTGACTTTGTCTAAAAGTACACCCATATCTGACTGAATGAATATTTTGCTTTGGGATTCAATTCAGACATACTTTATGGATATGGATTGTGCTAGGTGTAGCACCTAGGGACAGCTCTCTAAACAGTATCTCAGCAAGTCTTTTGTTCTCCACATACTTTCATTCTACACCTCAGGAAAATAATAAAATGTCCTCTCAGCCTCTCACAAAACATTTTTATAAATTTTCATCTGAGATTATTATTTCAGATACTTTGTAACAGAAATTATATACACAGAGTTATGTCTTGAGGCTATTAGGGCAAAGCGTTAGTCTGCAGAAAAATCTGTGCCAACTGTTCTTCAGTGTTGGTATGTGTAGTCCACTCCAAATAGTGCTTGCTTTGAGCTGAGAGAACGTGTCAGGTTTGGTTACTTATTTTGGAGGTCAACATCCTCCCTTTTTGATACACAAAACCTGTATGAAGAGTGAGAATGAAGATATTACACAGCTCCATGCTTTAATTTACTAACTATTGTTCAGGAAGTTATTGATATACCGGACTTTTAAGATAACTTCATCCTGGAACATCTGGAGGACTGAAAGTCAGCAAAATTTAGTTTCTTCACTGTGACGACCAGATTAAAGTATGTATCTTTGAAAAATATTTTTAACAATGATCCTAGACAAAGTGAATTTAGATTTAAAGGTTGTGACAGGATTTACTTTCAGGTTGTTTGTGGTTAGTGTGATTTCTGTAAGACTGTATAGTACACCAAGTGCAATGACAAATAGATGATGAACAAGTGTAACTGTATACTCTTGACTATGCATTGGTGAACAGTTGTGAAGACAATCTTCACCATTTGAATTTGTTGTTCTGCCAGCTTTGGACTAGCTATAAGTATGAGAAAAATGAATAATATTTCTCAATCACTTTTGGACAAGCAATGCACATGTACTGTACTGGTACAAAGCCTGACAGATACTGCTTGAAAAAAAAAAAAAAAAAAAAAAAAAAAAGCTTTCTTTTTTCTTTACTTATTATTATTTTTTTTTCCTTCTGAAATGAATATGATTGTCTTGGAAGACAAACAATGAATATGAACATTACATGAGTATAGTTCTATTTCTGACTAAAGGTATAAAAAATAAACGAAGGAATAACAGCAATTGAACTTTGGACAAACAGAAAAGGCCCATCTACTAACATTATGAGTGGGCAGTGTGCTCTTGCAGCCAGGAAGGCCAATGGCATCCTGGGCTGCATCAAGAGAGGGGTGGCCAGCAGGGAGAGGGAGGTGATCGTCCCCCTCTACTCTGCCCTTGTAAGGCCTCACCTGGAGTACTGTGTCCAGGCCTGGGGCCCTCAGGACAGAGGGGATGTGGAGCTGTTGGAGCGGGTCCAGAGGAGGGCCACCAAAATGATCAGAGGGCTGGAGCACCTCTCCTATGAGGAAAGGTTGAGGGAGTTGGGATTGTTCAGCTTGGGGAAGAGAAGGCTCCGGGGAGACCTCATTGCGGCCTTCCAATACTTGAAAGGAGCTTACAGGCAGGACGGGGACCGACTTTTTGCCCGAGTGTATAATGGTAGGACAAGGGGGAATGGGCTGAAACTGAGAGAGGGGAGGTTTAGGTTGGACATCAGGAAGAAATTCTTCACCGAGAGAGTGGTGAGGCGCTGGCACAGGCTGCCCAGAGAAGTTGTGGATGCCCCATCCCTGGCTGTGTTCAAGGCCAGGCTGGATGGGTTCCTGGGCAGTTTGATCTAGTGAGCTAGTGGCTGGCAGCCCTGTCCACGGCAGGGGGGTTGGAACTAGATGATCTCTGAGGTCCCTTCCAACCCAAGCCATTCTATGATTCTATGATGATTCTATGGTTATTGGAAATGAGCTTTAATAATTGGAGCATTTGACTATGACATTGTAACAGGACTAATAATAATTATTTGTTTGGATTTTTAAGATTTTATTTGACCTAGTCATAAATCCTTGACTTTACACATAAGACGTGATTCTTTAATCTACATAAATTACACAGAGTGTTTGATCTTGTACTGTCACCTAGATGGCTGCCTGTTAAACCTGCCTGTGACACGGTATCATTCCTGGTATTTCTGTCACTCCATTCTTAAACACCTATGAAGGGGGAAAAAAAAGCCACAAATCTCTGCATTATCCACTGGTTCATTTCTCTAATGCTTTCTACTTGAAAAAATATTTTTATTTTCCAATCTATTGTCTTCTCCATTGTTATAGAGAAAAGATCGCTCCCTTGCTCTTTGAAGCAGCAAAATTCCACTTAATCTTGAACATTATTTTGGTATGCCCTAGAAATTCACTTAACATGCTTTGCTTCATTGGCATCTCATTGTATCTTCTCAAGCCCGCATTGAAACTGTTCGTTTAATTATTTCTTGAAACTACGTGTAAGGTATTTGAAAATGAAATGTTCCATCAGTTTCTACTTTGTTAGGATATTTAAAGTGACACTGGTCAGTATTTCCTCAAAAATCAAATTTTCTATAACTGTGGTCATGCACATTGCTCTCTGCTGGACTCTGGAGTTGGTTTATGTCTTAGAACTGCAGAAATTGTAACGTATTTTACAAAATATGATACAGTATCTCAGTCACAAGACTTTTCTGCACATAAAAAATAATATATATATATTTTATTTTACTTTATTTTATTTTATTTTATTTTACTTTATTTTATTTTATTTTATTTTATTTTCCGCTGCATACTAT
>VXAV01006694.1:13940-34114 GCA_013399715.1 Alectura lathami | reverse complement strand
TATATCATTTACCTATTGTCCTTCCTGGCTGGTATTATTTGAAACTCCTTATAACATTAACTATTTAATGAATAGTAATGAATCCAAATGTCATTCCAGTGTTGCCTTTTGTTGTGGTTTAAACACCCGGTATCTCACAACAGTAGCTCACTTTCCCCTCCCCCTGTGGAGAGCAAGCTCGGGGATGCTGGCATGCTGCCAGAGGCCAGTATCAGTGGAGGAAGGAGGGAAAGTGAGAGGAAAATAAAAGGTAGAACTTGAGAGTTATGATAACTAATTTTGCTACAGTAGTACAATCTGAATGTAAAAGATTTGAAGTAAACCAATTAACTTACAGAAAAAGGCAAGTTCTCACCCATGCGCCAGCCCGACCATCAGCCCAATCCCTGAGAACTGGAAACCGGCCCGCCGCGCCTGCCCACGCCAGCCCGCCGCAGCTCCGCAAGCCGCGGCTTTTCGCCCTCAACCCCCCTCCTCCCCTTTTCCCAGAGAGCAGGGTGCCGTGATGTATATGCTATGGAATACTCCGTTTTTTTCCTTAACTCTGTTTTCAACCATGACACCTTTTTACCTCTTCTCATTAACATTGAATATGATCTCCCAACGAGGTCTCAGCTAATTTAAATGCCCTTTTAAGTACAAAATCAGCAAATAGTTTCATGAATAGCCTTACCTATAAAATTGTAGTATGAGACACGTAAATAATAACCACAAAAGACTGTGTCTTAGTTCTAAGCTGTCACAAAGAAAGGCAAATAATCATGTTGGCTTATATCAGCTACAATAGCAACATTATTGTAGGTCATAATATCCAAGCTTTAGAATAATTTCAAAGTTCACAGACTGACAGTATCCAGGAGCTTTCCGGAGAGAACGTGAGGAGGAACATTATCAAATCTAATCAAGTCATCAGTATGCACTGACTTAGTGAAAAATGTTTTAAAATCATTAACCAGTGCTCTATAATTCATATATTGGCTGACATTTACACCCACATTACACTGAAGGAATGCACAAGTATAAATCTCTGCATATAGAATGATAGGAAATATTTTCTCATGCCAGCTGTTTAAATATAATATGGCAATTTAGTAAAAGCGTTATAAATTAAATGTTGGGGTGTCTTCTTATATCAACACCTCTACAGAACAAAATCATAAAATCTTTCATTATTTCCTAAATCAGCTGTTTTAACTGAATCTTACTACTTTATCCTCCACTAGTACTAGAGGTAGGAATGACTAATATAATTTCAGGCTCTTTGTACCACATTGATAAGACTACTTGATTATCTTCTCAAATTATGGATCATCTGATGTACCTCACCTAATCTTCTTCTTGTAATTGAAGATGTTTTCTTCTTCAGTACTTTTATGATCTATTTTGCCTTGCTTCTGGATTCACCAACTAACCAATTCACCAACAATCAAATGATGATTGTGTATTTTACATGATATTGAAATTTTGGAAAGTAATCTTGGTTTTTAATAATAAAAGAAAACAAGGAGAAGGGAAGGGAAGGGAAGGGAAGGGAAGGGAAGGGAAGGCCACAGAATCACACGACAGAATGGTTGAGGTTGGAAGAGACCACTGGAGGCCATCTGGTCCAAACCTTGCTCAAGCAGGGACACACAGTGTATGTCCAGGTTGCCCGGGCAACCTGACTAGCTTGTCTCAGCTCTGGGCATCTTGTTTCAGTGCTCTGTCAACAGTAAGGTAAAAAAAAATTGCTTACTGTTGTTTAGATATAATGTCTTGTGTTGCAGTTAGTGCCTATTGCCTCTGGTCCTGGCACTGGGCATCACTGAAAAGAGCTTGACTGTCCACTTTGCACCCTCCTTTCAGGTATACATTAATAACATTCATCCTGAGCCTTCTCCTCTCTGTGTTAAACAATGCCAGCTTTCTCAGTCTTTCCTTATATGAGAGATGCTTCAGTTCCTCAGTCATTTTATTGGCCCTTTGCTGGACTCTCTCTGTTTTAATTGGACACTTTACAGTCCAATTCCATCTTCAGTTCTCCTCTTACAGTTTCTTAAGCAGTTGCATGACTGAGAAATGAACACTAGTATTTTTAAATGGCATACATATGAACTCAATTATTTCTCCAACAGCAAGGCCAAAATCCAGTAGTTCTGTTAAGACTTGACATTTGCTTGTTGTGTATAAAAGGACAGAAGTTTCTTACTGTTTTTTTTTTTTTTTCTTGAATAGACAATTAGTTTCATATTCAATAAATTATTTAGAAGACCTTACCTTGCCTTTAAGACTGCCATGTAATAGAGTGTCAAAACATTACTAACTTTAATATGTGATAGACATGGCATATGAATGGCTTACTTATTTTGTACTGTTAAGGTCTATGACTTTCTTGTATAACACAGGGATTTAATATGATCAATTCTGAGAACGCCATGTTGCCCAAATTCATCTCACACTGCTATTGTTCAAATTCTTATTAATAATTCATGCTATTGTTTATGTTACAAACCTTTTAATAACAAAAGTTGTCTGGTTTATAATTGCCTAGAGCATTCTCATTTTTCTCCAATCTTAGGTACTTAATTCATCAGCTTCCGAAGTCAGATAGCTTAGATAAAACAATGCTACATTTAGATATTTTCTTTAAAAAAATGAATTTTCTCCATTATAAAATCATTAGACTTGTCTTACTGGTGGCTTTTTCATCTTTTGCTAGCATATGTAACCTGTAGGTTTCCAAGAATGTCCACTAACTCTTTAAAGATCTTGTTATAGTACAACTGTGAAGTAGTACAACTATAGTACAGTATAGTATAGTACAACTGCCTTTAATTTCTTTTAGTTATACTTTTGAGTTAGTAGTATTTGTCCGTTTCTGAGATATTTCAGTTCCTGTCTTATTCCTGACTTTTCTTCTAGAAATGTCTATTTGCACCTTCACCAACCATAGTTTTATTATTTTTTTAATATTTCATTCCCTTTCATATTTTATTCTCTGAAGTTGATGGATTAATTACTGCTGAGCTTTTCCCAGCTTAATATCTGTGACCATTAAGGCAAAAAGAAAATGAGCATTAATACTTCCCTTTAAAAATGTTTCCTTTCCTGTAAAGCACACTGGTCTTCTTAGTAGAATTAACTGCCTGCACATCTGAGCATCGCAGTATTTATTTTCTTGTTTTTGGAGATTTGAGGGAAGGACTACTGTTTTACTTTCCTGGCAGTGAACATGCTATCTTTGTTTCCAACAACTTTTCATATAAGAAAGTAATTTTAATTAAGAAAATGTTATTGCAGTGCAGTCAATATAATTTTTATTGCTTACTTTTTGTCTAACAATATGTTAACAGAGCAGCTATATTTCATGCACACAAATATCACTTGGCTCTCACTGTTCATTTCTTCATCTCTCCTCGGTTGTTAGTAGTCTCACTCCAGAGAATATTATTTTAATGGGACTAAAAGATCTTTGCTTCATACTAAAATTAGGGAATATGATTCAGGAAATCACATTCAAGCAGTTACTGAAAAAAATTGCTAGAAATTTCTAGAAATCCCAGCAGTGTGTGCTTGCACTCCAGAGGGCCAATGGTATCCTGGGCTGCATTAAAAGAGTGGTGGCCAGCAGGGAGAGGGAGGTGATCGTCCCCCTCTACTCTGCCCTTATGAGACGACATCTGGAGTACTATGTCCAGGCCTGGGGCCCTCAGCACAAGAAAGATGTGGAGCTGTTGGAGCAGGTGGAGAGGAGAGCCACAAAGATTGTCAGAGTCCTGGAGCACCTCTCCTGTGAAGAAAGGTTGAGGGAGCTGGGCTTGTTTAGCTTGGAAAAGAGAAGGCTTAGGGGAAAACTCATTGTGACCTTCCAATACTTGAAGGGAGCTTATAAACAGGAGGGAGACCAACTTTATACATGGATTGATAGTGATAAGACAGGGGGGGATAGTTTTAAACTAAGAGATGAGAGTTTTAGGTTAGATATTAGGAGGAAATTTTTCACTCAGAGGGTGGTGAGGCACTGGCACAGGCTGCCCAGAGAACCTGCCCATCCCTGGAGGCATTCAAAGCCGGGTTGAATGGGGCCCTGGTTAGCCTGGTCTAGTGGCTGGCAACCCTGTTCACAGCAGCGGGGTTGAAACTAGGTGATCTTTGAGGGCCTTTTCAACCCAGGCCATTCTATGATTCTAAGATTCTATGATTCCATGATTGATTAATAACAAGGCATTTATTTTCCTTCATAGGTATGCCTAGCTATTTCTGACTAAAATGGATTAAAGTAGGAAGTTACCTCATCACCTAGGTCACTGGAGGCTGTTTAATTCCAGAACAACAACTTTACTACCCAGCAGTAGAACACAAAGAGAAGACATATGGAGGAGCAAATGCCAAGGATATTTGAAAGTTCCAGGTGACAGTGCAAAATTCATTAGCGCTGGAGTACTCAGCTCTCTCTGTCCTAGCTGTTCCTACCTGATACTGAGACTGAAAATACATAAAATAATATGGCAAGAGAAGGGAAAAATGTCTTATAAAAGTCTTAGAGAAAAAAAAAAATAATGTTAACAAGTCTGTATTTCAGTATAGTTTCCATACAGATTTATGGCTTGGCCAAAAAAAAATAAAATAAAATCCATGTAAAATGACACCTAAAGTAAAATAAAATCTAAGTGTGCTTCTATGAGAATATTGCAGTAGATCTGGTGAAGTGATATTTAAACATAGATTAAAAGAGAAGTTGTATAGATCAGAAAATTTCCATTAACCTTTGAGGATTACATAAAAAATAATTCATATACTTATTTACCATGCATAATATTGACATCCTACCTTTTGATGCACAGCATAGGGTAAGTCTGCATAGGATATGTCTAGTTTCTTACAACACCATGTTCAGAATCTGTACGAGTTTAATTTCATTTAGAATATAACAATGTAAAATTCATTCGTGTTAAAATAACCTAAAACAATCCTCTATGTGAAAGTCTGTATTGAAAGAAACCTGTCAGTATTCTCATAGTATTCTCCAAAAGAAAATAAATTGACCTGATGACAAAAAATAACAATAAAGACACATCTGGACTGTTAGTCTTTGCAAAAGAAGCTACTACCAGCACAAATATACATATTGCATGTAACCCCTAAAATAGATGGTTAAACATTTGCTGAGCAACATAAATGAACTATCCTGGATCTTTGCCAACAACTAATCTATAAAAGCAGCAAACTAATTTACATCTGCATGGACAAAAAACATTGGCTAAACATTATTGAGGATGATATTAGGTACCAGTGTGTATAAATCAAAATACTTCATATTAATCGGGTTGATTTCTATGTTTCATTATATTAATGATGTCTGTCATCCTTTAATGTCTTTTATTATCATTATCCACTCATTTCACCTCAGTAAAATATTCTATACACATCTGTGTTAAAAAATAGTTTAAAAAAATTAAAAAATATCATTCAGCTTCAGGTCAGCCTTCAGATGGTTTGAAGTGCATCCAACATTCATTTAATGGTAAATGGAAATGCTACATATGAATCTGCACTGTGCCTTAATTTCTAAAACAGGAATGTCTTCCCTCTTTTGAGAAATCAGAGTTTCAAAGCTCTACACTGAATCTTGACTGAAATCCCTCCAGGTCTTTCTTATTTTGACACAGGTAAAAATGCTCATATCTAAATTTTTCTCTTGTTTCTGGAATGGAATTTGTTAGCACACACACTAAAATGCTTTATTCTGAAAGATGATGTTGACTCTAAAATTTTTCTGCATGAATTCTGCCTGCAGAATTCTGCCTGCAAAAATTGCAAATACTAGGTTTCACATATGCATATTTTATGCATCTACTAACTATATGTACAAACAAGTGCATAGAAAAGCATGTTGTTCATATACCATGGTCTGAATAAAAGAAAAAATAAATGAGAATAAAAAAATAGGTTTATGAAAATTATTTGTAGATGAGATTAGAAAAAAAATAAATCTTTTTATGTGTCATCAGAAAGAACAAGAAGTAAACTTTTTCTTTCCAGAATTCACTTCTTAATTGTTTTTGAAAATGAGGTAATTAAAAAATATTTTATTTTATTTTATTTTATTTTATTTTATGAATCATGCTGGTAACAACAGTCTTATTAAAGTCAAGGAACTTGTATGAGTGGAGTTCAGCATTCTTGGTTGGAAACCAGTGACTGCAAACTTTTTGAAAAGCCAGTAAACTTCTTTAATACATATCTACTTCCATATTATTGCATAGGTTTCAACTCCACATGAGTTAAAAAGATAACCGGTCAGTGTAGAGGACAACCATTGTCAGTGGAAAAATGCAAATCAACAGAGGAAGGAACAAGCCACTCTAATTGCATTAATTTTGAGAAGAACGCAGACTTCTCTACAAAAATGTGTAAAAAAAATATTTTTGTACAGTAATGAAAATAAGAATCTGCATTATTTGATATTTATATATTCAATTAATTTATATATTAACATCTAAACTATATGCAATACTCTGAATAACATAAAAGAAGTTTCTTATAAAAAATGCAAGTACCAGCACTACAGAAATGGAAGGCTTGTTTTTTTCATGAAAGGGGAAGTTCTCTATATTCTTAGTCAATTAATTCCCTACTTCTGTGAATTCTTTTAAAATAGTGTGTAACAAAAATGAAGATTACATATTGTCTGAAATATTGTATCTCAGTCTATGGTCATGCCCTTTACAAGTAGATATAATTTCTGGAATAGTAAGTAAATTCCAATCTCATATGATGTATTTGGGGTCCTCAGCAAAGGCTATACTATGAACTTTTCCTGATTCAAATTTCTAATAATCCAGATTCTTCAGGGGACCATTCTTCTGTTTTTGTTGTTTTGGAAGGCATGTGTGCAGACCTTTCATTCTTACATAGTTATTTTTACAACGAGGTTTTTGAGGTCAAAATTCACAACGTTGACTGGAATTATAATTTTGCATATATTTTATACAAGAGAATGCATTCAGTACTATATTAAGAAGAGATCTAGTCACATGCTGGCAAATCAAAAGATTGCTTTAAAAAGAAAAATAAACAAATTTGTCAAAGGAAGAAAATATCTGATTGTTTTCCTTCTATTTTAACTTCAACAAAGAAAAGAATGCAAATCAAATTATATATGGCACATGAAAAAGTATGAAGCCCTCAATTAAAAAATAAGATAAAATTTTCCCTCTGTAAAACATCCTGAATGCAATGGATTTAATTTGGCCCTCTGACAATAATTAAGAAAGGTTTATTGAACTGCATGTACAATCTATAAATTCAATACTCAAATGAATCTCAGGAAAAGCAGTTAAACTATTGTGTGGTTATGCTTTGTTCAGCATACCGCTTTATGATAACACCAACTTGTTAAAAATGCTCTAAACCTAAAAACAAACATAACAATGGCACAAATTTTTATCAGAAATATAAAGGTTAAAAAATGTGCATCCATCTATCTTAGACAAAATCTTCTTTGTCTTTTTTTCATTGCATAGATAGGTTAAAAGTTTGGTCAATATAAGAGACATTTATTCTAAGCTGTCTGTTTAGTGATATTGAGTAAAGAACAGGGACAAAATATCAGGTGCAATGAATAAAAAATTGAATTATATTAAAAGATAAGACATTTCAATAAAGATGTCCTATGAGTCTTGACTTTTTTAATGGAATTAAAAAGGAGACTTAATATGTAAATTTTTAGAAATGATGACGTTGCAAGTGGTAAAGAGCAAGTGTGGGAAAAGAAGACAGAATATTATAGGTCACATAGAAGACTCAAAAGTGTGAAAATTTGTAGAGCAAGGCTGCTTGAAACAGATCAAATGCATTAAAGGCTTTTGAAGAATCAAGGGAGACAGGCAATGACTAGTGACAATGAGATTTGGCAAGCGAAATATGATTTTAAGCTAAAGTGGAGCATAGTTAAGATAGCTAAAGCAATTGTTATTTTCTACAAGGGATCGAATTGTGCTCATTTCTTCACAACAAATTATCAAGCAATAGGTTCACCGCTTCCACTTGAAGTGATATACTTACTATATCAGAACTATAACACTGATGTATGTTATAACAAAACAGGACAACATGAATGGAAGACATATCTCTAAATAAAGCTTGGAGAAATAATCTCATTTAGAAAACATTAGTTATACTGAAATTGCTTCTGAAATAAATATGTCTCTAGATCAAAATTAGCAGTAACATCAGAAAGAAGAGAACGAGGGGTGAATATTAAAAACTACTGAATCTGGTAGCATGATAAAGGTAAGACTGCCACAGCTCCATGGCATTTGAGCACACACACAGGGATACAAACACGTAGTCGATGCTCCCAGGAACCCTAGACAACCAGTCTATCCCTTCCTGCATGCCCAGGTCCCTAATTTGAGACCTGTAGCTTGATTCCACGTGCTGACACTGTGACACCCATACACAGATATGCATACAAAAAGAGTCCCTCATGCACTGACTCTTTAGCCATGAGCCTCATACCTTTATGCAGTGTCACCTGAGGAACATTTGAAGTGCCCTGGAGATCTGCCCTTTATGACTTTTGCTGTGGAGTATCCCCAGGGTCCCTGGGGCTGAGGCTCACTTTGGACAGACTGGTGCTTGAGGGGGTCATATAGCTGATAAACATATTAAGGTGTTCCCACTTGCCCTAGGACCTCTGGGCTTTTTTCTGTTGATGTGCCTTTAATCACATAATGTAACAGTGTCTGTATAATTTAGTATAACAAACAGATCTGAATGAGAGCTAGAAGGATAAAAAGTTTTTTGATTTGTTGTGGTTGTTGTTGTTTCAGAAAATCTAAATAGGGAACAAGGAACGGAAAAGAGAAGAAGTGAATTCTCTTCACCTTGAAATGAAATCAGATTTGTTTCTTCTCAAGGAAACAAGAAAACTAAACCCATCAATGTCTGGCCATCTTGAAGAATGTCTGTGAAAAAAAAATATATGTAATGTGAAGCAAATTATTTTGTTTCATTGTCATCATAGAAACATTTTCGCCTTTACTTTTAATTCATATGACTTTTTAAATGCAAATGTAAGTGCTTTCCAATGGTGCATTAAATAACAAAAAGCTCATTAGCTCTACAAATATTGTTTAATTTTTTCTCCTAAAGAAAAAGAGAATGAAGTATAATATATAGTGCTTTCATTTAATATATTATATGCATACATACACATGCATGTCTATATCTTTTTTTTTTTCAGAAAAGGTGGGGTAGAAGACATTTACCTTGCTCAGGGAGTGTAAGGAAGCAATGTTCCTTATTTAACTCACTTCATTTTACAGTCTTGTCTCAGTAGTTATACTGATACAGGGCTCCCTGCCCAGGAGAAGCAACGCTATAAGCAAGACTGACTTTCCTTCAGTCAACCTTTTAAGATATCATAGTCTTAGGCCACTGAGAGTCTTGAAAATAAACATTGAAACTTGCACTTGCATTTTGGTCTATTCAATTCTTTGTATTCAATATAGCATCTCAGTGTGCTTTTCTGCTGCAGCTTTGGTTTGGTGTAATTGTTTACTTCTCCAGTTCCAATTTTTGACATTTGGCTATAAACATACCAACGTTTTCATAGGAAACAAAGGATTTCCCTGAAGCCAGCCTGTGATGTACTGATACATTCTTAATTCACTGAAACTGATGCTATGAAGCTTCCTGCTCATACTATAACTATAATCTCAAAATCCAGTACCAGAGCCTGTTAGTTTTCTTAAGCTTAGAAAAATAGAAAGGATTCACCAAAATGCCCTAATCAGAGAGTATCTATGTGCCTAGTACTGAAAAGTCCTTCATAACTGCACATGCAAAATATTTTTTTTTGTCTTCCAATGAAATGAAATTACTGACGAGTGGTGTCCCTCAGGGACTGGAACTGTGACCAGTGCTGCTTAACACCTTTGTTAGCGACAAGGACAGTGGAATCAAATGTACCCCCCACAAGTTTGCGGATGACACCAAGCTGAGTGGTGCCGTTGACATGCTAGTGGAAAGGGATGCCATCCAGAGAGACCTGGACAGGCTTGAGAGATGGGCCCATGCCAGCCTCATGAAGTTCAACAAGCCCAAGTGTAAGGTCCTGCACCTGGGTTGGGGCAATCCCAAGCACAAATAGAGGTTGGACAGTGAATGGCTGGAGAGCAACTCTGAGGAGAAGGATTTGGGGGTGTCGGTTGATTAAAAACTCAACAGGAGCCGACAATGTGCGCTTGCAGCCCAGAAGGCCAACCACATCCTGGGCTGCATCAAGAGAAGTGTGACCAGCAGGGCAAGAGAGGTGATCCTGCCCCTCTGCTCTGCTCTCGTGAGACTCTACCTATTGCATTGGACGCAGCACTCCCATTTCTGGGGCCTCCAACATAAGAAGGGCATAGAGATGTTGGAGGGGCTCCAGAGGAGGGCCACGAAGATGATCAGAGGACTAGAGCACCTCCCCTATGAAGGCAGGCTGAGAGAGTTGAGGTTGTTCAGCCTGGAAAAGAGAAGGCTCCAGGGGGACCTGACAGTGGCCTTCCAGTACCTGAAAGGGGCCTACAGTAGAGCTGGGGAGGGACTCTTTAGAAGGGCGTGTAAAGACAGGACAAGGGGTAATGGCCACAAACTGGAAGAGGGGAGATTTATGCTAGATATGAGGAAGAAATTCTTTGCTGTGAGGGTGGTGAGGCACAACTCAGGTTGCCCAGAGAGGCTGTGGATTCCCCCTCCCTGGCAGTGTTCAAGGCCAGGCTGGATGGGGCTCTGAGAAACATGGTCTAGTGGGAGGTGCCCCTGCCCGTGGCAGGTTGGTTGGAACTGGATGATCTTTAAGGTCCCTTCGAAACCAAACCATTCTATGATTCTATGATTCTATGATTCTATGATTCTATGATTCTATATTAATTAAATTATTCTCCACAAGGAAGATAATTTTATATAGATACAAATTTTCATGATTAAAGTATTTTATACACGTGTTCTAATGTTGTTAGGCAACACAAGCATTCCAATGTAGTAGCTCATTAAGCAACTGCCTCAGACTATGAAACAAACCTAAGAAGATGATGGTCATGGAAGCATCTAGAATCAAAATTTTTTAAGCATGTCCTTCTAGGCAGAATTCTAAATACTTTTCAGCATTAGCCTATGTCTTTTTATTTCCCTCATCAATGCTATCTCACTGCATTTTTATTTCAAGACCAGAGAAGAGGGCAACTTGATAAAAAGAGATGTCTATAGTATTTGTACTCAGAACACCAGAAAATAATTTTTACCCTCTGACTTCTTACATCTGATGCATTTACTGCTACCTGTTTAGAAAGAGCAGGGAAAGTTGTGTTCCAAAGAACTAACATTTTTGATCATATTCGATTCAGATGGTTGGAAAAGTTTATCTGTAGATAAATAAAATAGATATTTTACAAATTTCTACTAAGCATATAGAGTGTATATACTCTGCTTAGAGGAGATTTTTGCAAGAACTTTTGTTATCTAAGGGAATTCACACATCAAAGCTAAATTTTGTCATTTCTCTGATTATAAAAGTCATCAAATGTTTATCCAACCTTCATTTTGTAAGCACCTTCACATCATTTTTACAAAAGAAGTCAAGATAATACAGAAACACAAAATAAAAATACTTAAATAAATAAACAAAGACAGAATCTCACTGAAGTCAAACAAAATATTTATTAATGTTGGTTGCATCCATAATCCCAAACAAAAACTTTCTATTCTGAAGAAAATTGATAGTTCAAAATCAGTATATTCTTCTAACCTACTATGTTCTCCTAAAATTTTTCTGAAACATGATACTATTGCGTTAGGATAATATGAAAGATCTTACAAATAGAGAAGATGAAATGAAAATTTGTACTTTTGCAAAATCATAAGCATATTTAGAATTGATTCCTTTAAGAATATTCCTGTATTTTTGGTGTTTTTTAAACTGGTACTTATTAAGTGTTTTGAGTGCAACTGATTAGATGACAAAACTGCTCATCTAAGAATTCCTGTTTCAATTAAATGAGATTTTTTTTCAGCTGATGCAAAAAATATACTTGGTGTTATGCATTTATTTTATTTTTAATCATTATTTGTCAATTTTATTTTTATCAACTTGTTTACACAGTTCTGGCAGAATTATAATTTCCCTCTAAGAAATAAACTTGCTGATAAATTTGGAGAGCTATGCAAAATGTTACTCACTAAATCCCTGATACTTAGTAAAAGAATAAAAATGTATTATTTTTTATTCTGTATTATCTATACTATTGTCCTGTATATCATAGAATCATAAAAATGCATTCACTATGTATTCACATTTTGTAGGCATAAAAAGCTACCCAAAGTGCCACGGAATACAGAATCAAGGTAATACCTTTTGAAGACCTATCACGACAGCAAGACTTTAATTAATGTAAGACTGTCCTTGATAGTCTTACATTAATTTGTGTACATTTGTAAATAAATTTGCCCTTTCAGCTGCAACAGTGTTAATAGAACACTGATATTTTGGCAGTTGCTGAGTGATGGGTGGCTGGGCTGGGTGGACTGCTGCTGTTAACAGCGTGGCAGCAGGGGCTGGAATGTAGCTAGGGCAGCTGGCCAGAATTGAGCAAAAGATTATTCATACCACGTGACACCATCTGCAGGACTATAAAGCTATTTTGAGGAGTTAGCCAGTGGTTGGCTGCTGCTTGGGGTTTGCTGGATGGGTGGTGGGACCATTGCATTCCATTGCCTTGTGTTCCATTGAATTGTGTGGTGTTGCATTGCGCTGCTAGCAGGACTTTGGTGGACAAACAGTTACATTGTTAGCTGGTGTTGGCCAGTGGGTGGCAAGTAATTTCTTTTTGTCTTGGTAAATAGTTTTCATCTTAGCCCATGAGTTCAGTTTTGTTTCTAATTCTCTCCCTTATCCCACCGGGGGATAATGAGCAAACAGCTCTGTGGTGCTGAGCTGCTTGTCAGGCTAAATCACAACAAAAACCTTAACCTGAAATGACTGGTTTGTATCGAAGTGCAATATATTTGACAAATCATACTGGAACTAGAATTTGTTTAATAATGTTGTGGTTGTATGCATCCTTGAAGAAAATCCAATGTATTGATCTAACAATTGGAAACAGAGAGAGAAATAAAACTTTTTTTTTTTNTTTTAGATTAAATACAGTAGAGGACTGTGAAATTCAGACTTGCACAAATAGTTAGGAAAAAAAAAGGCATTCCTTAGCAACATGTCAAATCTTACTTAAGCCTGGCTCTATGAGATTTTCTCCAGACTCTGTACACAGTGGTAATTTCCATTACAAGCAAAGTTACGATCATAAGTTAATGAAAAATGTAATGATTGTTCCCTTATTTTAATCTAAGCTAAATATTTGGAATCATTTTGATTCCCTTATAGTTATTCCTTTTGTCTAACCACTATAATAACTAATTAGATTCAGCATGATGGTGAAAATGATGTTTTCAGAAACATCAGAAGTTAGGAACAAATTGGGGAAAAAAAAAAAGGAAACCTGAAATGAACAGGTTTTCCGTAGAATGTGTGGCAAATCTGTGCATGCCATTAAACATCTAAGGTCAGTCTATGCATAGATTTGTTTTCATCTTACCTGGTATTAGCATTTCTAAGATTACCAAAGAAAAAAGGGAGCAGTTTGTACTTGGGTGTTCAAACCTGTACATCAGGTTTATAAAAGTTGCTTCCTAAAGTCTATGGTATTAACTGTCAGAGATGTCTTTCTTTAATCTTTTTTTTTTTTTTTTCCCCCATGCTTTCTTTATACTTCATCTATTTGTTTATTTGATTGATTTTAGTTTATTTTGTTTTTTCATTATTACAGATATATGAATGGAACTCAGGAAAAGTAATTTATAGCCATAACAAGAAACTGATGCTATTTTGGATGCCCCACCCCTGCAGGTGTTCAAGGCCAGGTTGGATGGGGCCCTGGGCAGCCTGATCTAGTGATTGGCAACCCTGCCCATGGCAGGGGCACGAAACTGGGTGGGCTTTAAGGTCTCTTCCAACCCAAGCCAGTCTATGACTGATTCTATGATCGCATTAGCTTTAATCCCCATAGCACTGTTCATATTGATGGTATCTTTTGCTGTCTTGATAGGTCTTCAAAAAGTATTACCTTGATTCTGTATTCCGTGGTACTTTGGGTAGCTTTTTATGCCTGCACAATGTGAATGCATAGTGAATGCATTTTAATTAGATTCTGGTTAAAGTATTGTTTTGTTTAGGAGTAATGCTTACATAAGGGGCAGGATTGTGAGTTATCATGACAACCATCTGTATGAGAAGGACGGAGAAGATGAACCAACCTGTAATGGGATTATCATTATGTCCTCTATTTCACATATTTTTCTCAGTCTAAGTTTCAAAGTGGTTTCATCCAGCTGATTTCTGTTAAAGTAAGTTGGAGTCAGGTGGCTTAAATACCACACATGCAACATGTACCGCACTATGCAATGCAGAGAAAGTAATTGTGGACAGCATAATTGCATAAGTTAACTCATATTGTTTCCAGTATATATTGCAGGTGTGTTGTCTGTGCACATTTCTGTTAATTTAAAATCTTATTTCTTCCCAGTATGAAACATTTAAAATAGCAAGTTTTGGAAACACTTAGCAAATATGGACAGTTTTTTAGATGATGGAGGAGTAGCAGTTCCAAAAGCCCAATAAAACTACAATAAACTGGTACACTAGAATATCTTTCTTTTCTTTTTAATTAAGAGATAATAGTAGTATTGTGCTATGCTAAGAGGTTATAATCATATTACCAAACTATGAGGCAAAAAGATGAACATCTTATTTCAAGATTGGAATGATATTATTACATTGTAAAAAGAGCAGCAGCACATTGTGAGTATCACATGACTAGGATTAGTGCTACTGTAGGGTTTTATACTATTTAACTCTTTAAATAGCCTAGAGAAAATCTTATTAGAGTCATTTGTTATTCATGAAATACACAGTGTGAGATGATAATGAGTATGGAATTAGAGAGGTAGGTAAACCAAAAAGTCTGTAGATGAAACCGCATTCTGCCAATGGCTAGTTTGCAAATATATTCACATTGCTTTTGAAAAAATAAAAATAAAACACAAAAAAAAAAACCCAACCAAAACAAAAAAGAATAAAACACATGACTAATAATGCAGATTTTCAGTTTGCATAGAGCTGAAGGACTATTGACTTACACGGTGCCCTTAGTCACCTGGTGAGGTAAAATTCATAACATAGATGATGCTGCCTTAGGGTTGATCTGCAAGCATCTATACTTTTGATGCGCGGAAACAAACTCTATAACTCAGAAAGTTATAAAGCAGGTATGTTTATTACAGCGCCGGGTGCAAGGGGGATCGCTCCTCCAAGCTTGCACACCAGATCACACGACAGGCGCTTATTTATTACACAAAATCATACATATTCACATCTGTAGGCTGGGTTATTAAAATCAGTTCTAGGAATAGGTGGGATTATTATAATTATTTCCAAGAAATCATTATCATATGTCTCCTCCCTTTGACGCAGGCGCACTGCTATCTGGTGGTCGTGGGCTGGGGTCTCTTGGATGAAGTCAGGAGTCTTCCTCACCGTGCCTCTTGACCCCTGGCACAGAAAAATCTTTGTTGGCTGTTCTCCAAACAGCAGAGCCCGTCTTAACCAAACAGAAGTCCTAGACGGCCTTGCAGAGCTTCAAACTGTGCCAAACATGCAGCTTGTGTAGACAACAAGGAGTTACTGGGGCCTCTTTAACCTTGGCAGGCCAAGCAGACAACATCTTATTTTTGATTCAGCTCCTAGTATTCTACTCCCTGTATCACTTTGCATCACTCATAGTCATCATGAAGTCAATGCACCTACTCAGATAGGTAACAGTCAACATTAATATTCAGGGTCAGAATCATAATGCCTTGTTGATTTTACTTTCAGTGTCTTGATATTAGCAACTAAGTATAAATCCTTCTCACTGCAAATGTAAAGAAAGAAGATGTGCGGAACACAGTCACTGGCTTAAGACCATCCACTGAAGTGGAGTAGAGTCACCTAGCTAACGACCACTGAACACAGTGCATCACATAGTTAGAAAGATATGATACACAGTTGTCAGCTGTGGGCAGACTACATTGTACTCTTAGTCCAAGCCTTTTCAATTTCTTTATTTCGAATGTGACAAAACTATATAATCCCTGTCTATGATAGAAAGCTTTATTGTTATATATCCCATGGGTGCTCTCACCTACATTGTTACTCTTTTGATCAGATTTCAATTGTCCAATGGAATGTTTTAGACAATTAAATATCCTAGAAATTTCCAGTTTCTTCTCTAGCTCTTTTCAGGTGGTGAATACCTAATTGATTAAGAAGAAATGGTAAAATTCTATTCCTATCTGCAGTGAAATGTAAATAATAACTTAGCAGAACATGGAATGAATAGTACAATCCAGTGAAGAAGGCTGGAAGCAAAAACTAAGGTGAGGTTTGACTCTATTTTCTGTTGTAGCTTTTCCCAGTTATGAATCCCAAATATTCCTGAAGTATGACTGTCATCTGCACAGAAGATTGAAGAATGAAAAAAAATTTATTGGATTTTTTAAACTGATATGAATATTGGCACGCAGATAAAATACAGTATTCAAAAATTAAAAAATATATGTTTTTGTTAGAAGTTCTATAAAAGTTTCCTGCAGTGCAGCTTAAGGGCACATAGGCTTCCAATTGCAGTGTTGCATTCCTCTTTTTAAGCAAATTCCTAACAACACTCCTAGTGTTGAAACAATATATTTGGTTTAATTCCAAATTTATTAGCACAACATAGAAACATCCAAATGGGAAGAATGAGAAAGTGAAAGGAAAAATTAGAAAATATGTATTTCAAAGTGGATAGAAATTTAAAAATTATAATAAGCTCTACCTATTTAATCAATATTATATCATAAAATATAAAAGGTAAAATGTAAATTTTCTTAGAAAATGAGGATACAGGAAACATTTACAATCATCACATGAAGTACAGACCAGGTCATTCTCCTACCACTACAGAGAAAAATGAAATTGGAAGCTTGGCTACTGTGTTTGTCTACTGGTAAAAGTAGAAAATACTTATCTATATTTTATTATTAGCTTATATGCAAAACTGTATCATTACTGAATGTCTCTGGTCTTTTTGCAAACTCTACCTCATTCCTTTACTTCTTCACAGATTTCTTTTGCACAGGCTACGTTATTCCTATTTCATACCACAATCAATTTAGGATTTGAAAACATAATTTTTGTTGATGTTCAAAATCAATCCATCCTAACACACTTTGCATTGTATAAAGGAACAATGCCATTTTGACTTTGACAGTTCCTTAAAATGAGTTGAAGAGTGATTCTTCAATATTTCTAGTGTATAATGTGGATTCAAATGATCATATCCTTTTATAGTCATTTACAGGACTTTTTCTTGAGAAATTCTTTCCTTACTATAAGCATGTATATTAATTGTTAGTTCTCCACGTACCAACAGAGCTAGACAGTAAGTTTATGAACTTAAATACGTCTTTTGAGCATTATGGCATCTGTACAGTTCTAGAAAGATTTCACTACAAAAGCATTGTAGTGTAAAAATTTATAAAGGACAAGCTGCATTTTAGGATTTTCTCCCTGTAATATTCAGATCAAGGAGAAAAGAAGAAGACCGTGATTTTACCCGCTACCATATCCTTGTTGTCTTTCTCTCAAAGAACTAAGACAAATCTGCAAGTCTCCCAAAATTAATCTATTTTTGTGTGTGTGACCTTCACTACCTACTATGATCTGATGCCTTACCTACTATTCTTTCAGTCTTTTCTCCATTACTAACTTACTCAAACTACACACGTGGCATAAAACTTGCTCCAAACTGGAGTTAAACTGCTGCTGTGGAAAGCTATTTTTTCCTTCAGCAAACATAAAATGCTGCATTTTTTATGAAAGTTATTGCAGACACATAACTGCCTCTTTTCACCTTCAGCTAGATACAAGACGGAACTGTCAGTGTCATGGTTCAGTGTTCGTCAAGGCAACAGCAATACTTTGACTCTTACAATACTGTATAATTATTAAGTAACTAATTCTATACCATCCCTGTGAGGTTGATAAGTATTATCCTTCTCTTTCAGATGAGGCAGTAAACACTAAAGACTAAATTCTATTGACGTCAGCAGAGAGCTATTAAGGACTTTGTAGAAAATCACAAAGTCTCTAGCTTCTAATTTGTAGCCAATCCAATGGCCTAAACCATCTATTAATAAACACATTTTAGTACTTCTCTTACAGAATCACAAATCATTCCCAAATATACTACATACAAAACAGTATTATTCATCAACTGCATCTGATGTTCTCCAGGAGGCTATAGAGACATGAAATGCAGAATAGTTTCTTCACTTGCACTTATATTTTCCATTCCTTCCTTTTTGCCCTTGAGAGAAAAAGCAGTGCAGCCACAAGTCCATTTACTTTAGGAGAAGTGAGAAGCTATTTTAATATTTTTTTTTCTGATTAATCCTTTTTTGAGTTTATCCCTCGATTACTTTTATGCTATGCAGCATCTGCCTATGGTAAAATGTAATACATGCAGTTTGGCAAAGAGTAAATGCAGGAAAATAATAGAATTCTTAGTATTTTAGCATGTTATTCAGAAATCAGCACTGCAAACTGAACGCCAGCTGCTAAACATACCATAAAAGCAGACGAGACAATGATATATGCAAATAGTGTGATGTAGATTGGTCGAAATCTGGTTCAACATATTGAATTTTAATGGGTCATCATTCTGAAAGAACACTGATATAAAAAAAAATTAAAAAAAAAAAAAAAAAGATGAAACTATCCTCTTCTTTACTAGGCCCTTCCAGAATACTTCTGTTCATGGGCTACCTCATAGAAACGCTATACAACAGAGTAGTGAGACCAGATGACATGGCCAGTCTACATCATATAAATTCTTAGCCTCCTAAACAAAGTAGTTACATAGAAAGTGCTTACTGGTAATTATCCCTGGCCTAGAATTGTTCAGGAGATTCCTATTTGGCAGAGATCAAAAGAATGCCAAAGACTATACTGAGTATTTTTTCAATAATCAGCTGACGTCCAGGACCCAGTAACATTCCCAGAAACTTTAGCCTACTTGGATAAACATAGCAAAAGTCCTTATTTTGCATGCTTACCCAAACTCAACCAGATGAGTAAATGTAAGGTGAGAAATGTAAGGTGAGATATGAACATCTCTGGATAAAAGATGTAAGAGCAGTTGGTGAGGAGATCTACATCTCTGCGTGTGTATGTAGCATCAAGTTAGCCAAAATGTCCTATGAATTTAAGACATAGATCAGAGACATAGTCTAAGTGGGGGTTGGGGGAGCAAAATCCTTCCAAGTGTAAGAGAGTAGCAAGTCCGTGACCACCGTATGGGACTGAATGTTTAAAAGTCTATAGGGCCGGACAAGATGCATCCCAGGGTCTTGAAGGAGTTGGCTGATGTGGTTGCTGAGATGCTCTTCATCATATTTGAAAAGTCGTAGCTGTCAGGCGAGGTCCCTGGTGACTGGAAAAAGGGAAACATCACTCCCATTTTTAAGAAAGGGAGAAAGGATTACCAGGGGAACTATAGACAGGTGAGCCTCATATAGGTGCCTGGGAAGATCATGGAGCGGATCCTTCTGGAGGAGATGCTAAGGCACATGCGAGATGAGGAAGTGATGCGAGACAGCCAGCACAGCTTCACCAAGGGCAGGTTGTGCCTGACCAATCTGGTGGCCTTCTATGATGGAGTGACGGCATCGGTGGACCAAGGGAGGGCGAGGGATGTCGTCTTCCTGGACTTGTGTAAGGCCTTTGACATTGTCCCGCACCATATCCTTATCTCTAAACTGGAGAGATGTGGATTTGATGGGTGGACTGTTTGTTGGATAAAGAACTGGCTGGATGGTTGCAGCCAAAGGGTTGTAGTCAATGGCTCTACGTCCAGGTGGAGGCCGGTCACGAGCGGTGTCCCCCAGGGGTCCGTCTTGGGACCGGTGCTCTTCAACATCTTTAGTGACGACTTAGACTGTGGGATCGAGTGCACCCTCAGCAAGTTTGCTGATGACACCAAGCTGAGTGGTGCAGTTGATACCCCTGAAGG